>JASVEL010009942.1:0-256970 GCA_032618575.1 Nicotiana noctiflora
GTTTATTGTAATGTTTCCCGTATTGGGCTTGGTGCAGTGTTAATGCGGGATGGCAAGGTTATTGCCTATGCTTCGAGGAAGTTGAAGATTTATGAAAAGAATTATCCAGTGCATGATCTAGAATTGGCGGCGATTATTCATGCATTGAAGATCTGGAGGCATTATTTGTATGGTGTAGCATGTGAAGTGTACACTGATCATAAGAGTCTTCAGTATTTGTTTAAGCAGAAAGAGTTGAATTTGAGGCAGAGAAGGTGGCTAGAATTGCTAAAAGATTATGATGTCACCATTTTATATCATCCAGGAAAAGAAAACGTGGTGGCCGACGCTTTGAGTAGGAAGTCAGCCAGTATGGGTAGTCTTGCTTATATTCCAGTCAATCAGAGACCACTTACTTTGGATGTTCAGTCCTTGGCCAACCGATTTGTGAGGTTGGATATTTCTGAGCCTAGTCGAGTACTAACTTGCACGATCGCTCGCTCTTCATTATTGGAGCGTATCCACGATCAACACTATAATGATTCTTATTTATGTGACCTTAGAGATACGGTTCAGCGAGGAGGTGCTAAAAAGGTCACCTTAGATGCTGATGGGATCCTAAGGATGCAAGGGCGCATTTGTGTGCCAAATGTTGATGGGCTTAGAGAATTGATTCTAGAAGAAGCTCACAGTTCGCGGTATTCTATTCATCCAGGCACAACAAATATGTATCGAGATTTGCATCAACATTATTGGTGGCGCAGAATGAAAAAGGATATTGTGGCATATGTGGCGCGGTGCCTTAATTGTCAGCAGGTTAAGTATGAACATAAGAGACCTCGCGGTTTATTTCAGAGAATTGAACTTCCTGAATGGAAGTGGGAGCGAATCACGATGGATTTCGTTTCTGGACTTCCGAAGACTCGGAAGAAGTTTGATGCTATTTGGGTGATTGTTGATAGGCTGACCAAGTCATCTCATTTTGTTCCTATTGCCACTACATATTCATCCGAGAGGTTAGCTGGGATTTATATCAGAGAGATCGTTCACCTTCATGGCGTGCCAATCTCTATTATTTTAGATCGAGGTGCACAGTTTACCTCACATTTCTGGAATGCGGTTCAACGAGAGTTGGGCACGCAAGTTCAGCTAAGTACAGCCTTTCATCCCCAGACGGATGGTCAGTCCGAGAGGACTATTCAGATACCGGAAGATATGCTACGGGCGTGTGTTATTGATTTTGGAGGTTCGTGGGATCAATTCCTGCCTTTGGCAGAGTTTGCTTATAATAATAGTTATCAATCGAGCATCCGGATGGGTCCTTATGAAGCATTGTATGGTAGGCGGTGTCGTTCTCCGGTTGGATGGTTTGAACCGGGAGAAGCTCGGTTATTGGGCACGGATTTAGTTCGGGAGGCCTTAGATAAAGTCAAGATTATTCAAGAAAGGCTTCGCACAGCTCAATCCAGGCAAAAGAGCTATGCAGATCGCAAGGTTAGAGATATAACTTTCATGGTAGGGGAGCGAGTATTGCTCCGAGTATCACCTATGAAGGGCGTGATGAGATTTGGAAAGAAGGGCAAACTTAGCCCTAGGTTTATTGGACCATTCGAGATTATTGATTGTGTGGGAGAGGTGGCATATAAACTTGCCTTGCCACCTAGCTTATCAGCTGTACATCCAGTGTTTCATGTGTCCATGCTTCGAAAATATCACGGCGATCCGTCGCACGTGTTAGATTTCAGCACTGTCCAATTGGACAAAGATCTGTCTTATGAGGAGGAGCCGGTAGCTATCCTAGATCGGCAGGTTCGACAGTTGAGGTCGAAGAGTTTTCCTTCTGTGCGTGTTCAGTGGAGAGGTCAGCCTCCTGAGGCATCGACCTGGGAGTCCGAGTCTGATATGCGGAGCCGTTACCCACACTTGTTTCCTGACTCGGTACTTCTTTCTTTTGTCCGTTCGAGGACGAACGGTTGTTTTAGAGGTGGAGAATATGACGACCCAAAGGGTCATCACTTGTTTTATTAATCATTTCGAGCTTCTGAGGTCTTGAAAACCTCATTTATACTTGCCTCGATTTGCGTGCACAGTTCAGGCGCGAAGCTGGAAAATTTTTATGTTGAAATATGTGAACAATTTGAAGAATTTTGATATTAATATTGATATGGTTGACTTTGGTCAACATTTTTTGTAAACGGACCCGGACCCGTGATTTGACGGTCTCAGAAAATCCGTAGAAAAATATGGAACTTGGGCGTATGCCCGGAATTGAAATCCGAGGTCTAGAACCCCGGTAAAAGAATTTTTCTGTTAGATTGTTTTCTGAAAATGTAAGGGAAATAAAACTGAAATTTGATTAAAAAGCAATGGTATCGGGCTCGTATTTTGGTTCCGACTCCCGGTACAAGTCATATATATTGGTTAAGCGCTTCCTGTAAAGTCTGGTTGAAAATGGACGTCGTTTGACGTGTTTCGGCCTTAAATTAGAAATTTTGGAAATTATGAAATTTGAAAGAATTCTTGAGGTTTAAGGCTCAATTCATTGATTTTGATGTTATTTTAGCAATTTGATCGCTCGAGCAAGTTCATATGATGTTATTGAGTTAGTGTGTATATTTGGTTTGGAGCCCCGAGGGCTCGGGTGAGTTTCGGATAGGTATCGGGGTGGGTTTTGGACTTAGAAAAATTGCAGAAAATCTGCAGCAGGTATTCCTTCTTTGCGTTCGCGAAGGCTTCTCCTCCCCCTTCTTCGCGTTCGAGTCATTCCTCGCGTTCGCGTACAACAAACCTGGACCCCAGCCTTTTTCCTTTACGCGTTCGCATAAAGGCTCCCGCGTTCGCGGAGCCTGGCCTGCCTCTTTTACGCGTTCGCGTAAGGCACCACGCATTCGCGTAGGCCAACTATGAAGCCCCCTAATTTTCTTCTATGTGTTCGCGACTGTGTCCACGCGAACGCGATGCCTATTCTGTCCAACCCTTCGCGAACGCGACACTGTGCACGCGAACGCGAAGGGCAAATTTTCGCCCAGTGATTTAATACCCAAAACAGAAAAGAATCGGGATTTTATCCCCTTCCTCAAACACTCTCTTCTCCAACAGCTCCTTGGGCGATTTTTGAGCGATTCTTTATCAAACTTCTTGGTTAAGTGATTCTTAACTCCTTTTCTTTATTTTCCATCAATATTATTTCAATTCCTAAGGCTAAATAGGTGTAAATGGGTAGAAAAATTAAGAATTGAGTTTAATAAGGGTTTCAAAGAATTTGCGATCTAGACCTCATTTCTGGGTCGAACTTAAGAATAAATTGTATATTTGAACTCGTGGATGATTGGGTGAATTTATTTTGGCTCGAAACTTGAGTTTCGAATTTGTGGGCCCGGGGTCGATTTTTACTATTCCGGGCAGAATGTTGTAAAAACTATAATTGGCCATATGAATTAGTTTGTTGAGTAATATTGATGATATTAAATCAATTGTGTATAGATACGATTGGATTGGAGCCAAATTCTAAAGGAAAAGGCATTGCTACGGATTGAATTGTTCGTAAATTTTCGAGGTAAGTGTTTGTTCTATCCTAGCTTGAAGGAATAGGAATTTAGTTATGTATGAATTGTTGATTAAGAGTTATTGGTGTCACACCGGTAACGGAGATAAATTATTGATTTATTATCAATTATTGGTTCAAAACCGGTAATTATATTGTTGATGCAGAGATTATTGGTTAAATGCCGGTAATTTATATATTTATGAATTAGGATCGTGTGGCGCGCCGACCACAAAGTGATTTAAATCTTGGCATTGGCCATAGTTGCCGGTAGCCCATTGATACATTTGGGAGCGGGTGGTACGCCTACCACAAGGTATAATTTAGTGATACATTTGAGAGCGGGTGGTACGCCTACCACAACGTATAATTTATTGATACATTTGGGAGCGGGTGGTACGCCTACCACAAGGTATAACTTATTGTTACATTTGGGAGCGGGTGGTACGCCTACCACAAGATATGAAATGAAAAATGAATTGAGACATGAAAGTAAGATTTATTCTGTTGACTAGATTACTCTGGATATTATGAGTTATTGACTGTTATTTCAGAGCAGATTCTTTCCTTATAAACGTTTGTATATGTATATATATCTCAACTGTACAGGTTTATGTGGGTGACTGGCCTTAGTGTCGTCACTATTTCGCTGGGATAGGCCAGGCACTTACCAGCACATGGGGTCGGTTGTGCTGATACTATACTCTGCGCTCTTTTTGCACAGATACAGGTTACGGACAGCAGCAACATCAGTAGCACGATTGTGGATATTCCGACTACTGAGACTACGAGGTAGCCTTGCAGGCGTCCGCAGGACCCGTTGTCTCTTCTATCTATGTATTCATTTTGTTATCTCATGTATTCAAGATAAAAAACTTATGTTTCTTTCAGACAATTGTGTGTATTATTCTTAGAAGTTCGTGAGTATTGTGACACCCAGTCTTGGGTAGTGTATCATGTTTGGGTTTCTGTATCATATTTGATAAAATTGACTAAGTCTTCCGCTAAGTTTAATTATTCCGTTGTAATTATATGTTTTTAATTTAAAGTCTTAAGAGGAGTTTGGTAACTAATGAAAAATGTAAGTAATAGTTGGCTTGCCTTGCTTCCACTAGTAGGCGCCATCATGACTCCTGATGGTGGAAAATCCGGGTCGTGACAAATATCATAGGCTGAGATGGATTAAGAATTTAAATTGGAAAAGTTCAATCTTTATAGGCTTCTATAATTATGGATTGACAATTTAATATTATTGTTTTTTAAAATTTTAATAATTTTTTACATATATATTCATCCATAGTGTTGATTGATGAGACGAGAAGTTGGGTCAGTGCAAGACTGGAGGTCTAGAGGCAGACCCTATAGTTTAGATATTCAAGTTGAGCAGGACCAAAATGTTAATTGGAGTGTAAGTTCAGTGACGAGACTCATAAAGCGGACATGGATGTGAAGCTTGATAGCCAACTCATTCTGAGGAGGGATAGTTTTAAGTATCTCGGTTTATAGGTAACAAGGGGATTGATGATGAGGACTCCCATCGTATTGATGCGGGGTGGATAAAAAGGAGCCACTAAGACTTAAAGGTAAGCTCTACAGGGTGGTGGTTGGACATGTTATATTGTATGGCTGAGTGTTGGCCAGTCAAGAACTCCCATGTTAAGAGGATGAAAGTAGCAGAAATGAGGATACTCAGATGGATGTGTGTGCATACCAGGAGAGATAAGATTAGGCACAAAGTTATTCGAGACAAAGTGAGAGTGGCCCCCGTGGAGGACATGATGCAGGAGTTGAGACTGAGATTGTTGGGGCACGTGCAGAGGAGGAGGAGTACGGATGCTCCTGTTAGGAGGTGTGAAAGGCGGGCTGTAGCGGGGCTGAGAGGGGGTAGAAAAAGGCCGATGAAGTATTGCGGAGAGGTGATTAGGCAGGATATGCCGCTACTTCAGCTCACTCAGGACATGACCCAAGATAGAAGGATGTGGAGATCGAAGATTAGGGTAGTTAGCTAGTAGGTAGTCGAGAGCTTCCCTCCTTTTTTAGTAGTATTAGTAGCTCCCTTATTTTTTTCGTCTGCTCTATGTATCGTATTTTTCAGTTTGTTACTATTTGATGATATTTATTTGTTGTTGTTGTTGTTATTGTAGTTGTCTTTTTCCCCTTTTTCTTATCGTCCTTTATCCCCCTATTTTTTTTTCTTCGTCCTCTTTCTTCTTCGTCTTCTTCCTTTCTCTCTTTTCATATTTTTTGAGCCGAGGGTATATTGGAAACAATCTCTCTATCTCGCCAGGTAGACGTAAGGTCTGTATACATATTACCATCTTTAGACCTCACTTATGGAATTATACTGTATATGTTATTGTTGTTGTTGTGTATATATCCATCCATATAATAGAATATCCAATTCAATTGAAAAAACAAAAGTGCATCTACCGGATTAGTTAGTAGAAGATTCTCATCGATTGAATTAGCTAGTTGACAAGCGTAGTGATTAATTTTCACCTAATCTAAACTTATAAAACTTAATGTTGGCAATTGTTTAAGTTACTTTTTGGTGAAGAGGCTTTTCTCTCTGGATAGACTATGTCTCTTCGGAGGTTGCAAGTGCTTTGAAGCAATTTTTTAGACATTTAATTTGATCATTAGAATCTTCTCAGCTTAATAATGCTAATTAACTAATATGAAAAGGAAAAAGGGAGATTAATATATATAGCTACTTTTGTTCTAAAGAAACTGAAAACAAACTCTTTCCGACCAAACCAAGAAGTGAGAGTCAGACCAACTTGAGATAAATATGTGGTCCTATACTTTGTAATTATTTGTAGAAAAAACTAACCAAAATATCTGACGTTCCAAAACACTTAAACTAAAAATAGTTAGTGGAGGTATAATATATGCATAATTATGTTTTATATATGTATAGTTATATATAACTAAGGTATAATCTATGTATATAATTAGAAACACAAAACAATAAATATGAGCGACTATATAAATATACTTTGTTTATTAGATATTCTTTAAAAACTGTACTATATACATGTCATACTCCAGTATTTTCCTTATATTCGTTCGGGCTTTGGTGCTTTTCTTCAAAATTTGTTGCACGAATATCTCAATTTATGGTTTGCTTCTCAAGATGAAAAAACTTGTTTTTGCTTAATGTTGCTTGCAAGTGTATTTATTTTGCTCTTCTTCGGCCTTTGTAGTCATTATTCAATGTGAATTAAGGAAATATATTATTTTGCTCCTTCACCTACTATTTGTGCACGAGCCACCTTCTTTTTTTTTTTGTTGTGAAAATGGATCAAAGACACAAGGCATCATAATAGTTAGGTGAATTGCTTCTCAGACTTTCATTCTCTATTTTGTAATCAAAGGAAAAGTCATTTCACAGGCTAGTAGCTACAATGGTTGAATTTTCATTTCTTTTTTTATGAGAATAAATATTAAATAAGAAAATGACAACCCGACAAATTAAACTTGATTTATTGTGTAATTTAATTTGTATATTTGTATAAGCATAGTTATTTTATTTATACTATGTTAAATGTTAGTTTGGGAAAATGTATTTTTCATATATTAATTTATTCGGTATTGTTGGTATTTTTTCGGTTTATGTTTTAAAATTAAAGATCTACTATATTATTCGTTACGGTTATAAATAAATACAAAAAACTTACGATTTTGTTATAAAAAATCCTAAAAATCGATTATATCGATTTAATCGATTTTTAAAGATTCATTAATACCCCTAACTTGTATGATGCGAAAGTTGTTAGGCAAATGTTTGTGTTATAGCATTCATCAGCCTGTACAAAATGATACCATCTGTGAAAAGAAAATAAAACCTATCAAATACACTGACAAGCCCCGGTCACTTTTTCTCTCTTTTTATTTTTTTTATTTTTGGAGTTTCATGACATTTGCTATAAACTAAAGGAATACTATATGGAATAATGGAAAAGTGTAAATATTTTACTAGAAATAAGTGAGAAAAGTGGCATGGTGACACTGCAATAGGAGTTTTATAAGACTTGATTGTGACAAAGCCAGATTGAAAAATTTCTGAAATTTTTAAATTGATTGTTTAAATAAAATAGGATAAGAACTCGCTTGAAATTTTTGGATAGTTTAAGAATATGTGGTATCTTTTGTCCTAAAGTACCAGCAGAAATTAACATCTAAAAAAAATCAAATGAGTGGACTAGAATCCGCAGTATTCTAATAGATATATAATATTTTTTGCTATCATACTATTTATTAGTTAGATTGTAATTATAAAGTTGCCTCCTGGAATAAAATAAAGATAGACGCTGCATTTGATATGAACCTTTTGATATGGATCTATAGACGTCAATTCATACCCATTGCAATTTTATTCAATTAACAATTGAGAAATATCATACAAAATTGAAAAAACTTCTTTTTTCATAGTCAGGTCAATAAAGTCATCAAATTCTTCGTTTTTATTTTTTTATAAAAACATGGATCAAAATCGGGTGTGAAAGTTTACTTTCATCCGATTACCACCAAATAAGGAAAGGAGTTCTCGTTTTCAAACTCTAGAAAATTCCAAACAAGCAATTAATTTTTCACGATCAAGGGTGTAATACTCTTTGTAATAGCGGTCCTTATATATCGTATTAACAATCGAAATACTGTCGAAAGAAAGAAGAAATTGATTAGATGTATGACGGGAGCGGGGGGAATTCGACGTTTGAATTTCATCTTTTTTTAGCAACGCTTTATGCACTTCATTGAGCCTCTTATGGTGTCGACTCATAATCACAAAAGAATTAAAGTGATTCATTCTCGAATATTTTCATAAAAATTCTCGATTGAGAATAACTATGTTAAAGCTTAAACCTCGAAAGTTGAACATCATATTTGACCTTTTTCCTTATTTTAAGAAAAAAGAGAAAATCCAACCAATATATACACACACGCTCCATGGAGAATAAATACCTTCATGTCAAAAGATAACTCCTTCAAATTGGAGGGATTGGATAGAGAATAGTGATGAATAAGTAATATTAATAATGCAGGAATTAATAATATATTGGTTAGTAATAAAATCATTAGTTATGCAAAGAATATTTTTATTTACTACTGTGGTTTACTAAAAAGTTAAAATGCATTGCATAATATTTGAAAAAATTAGATGTTTACAAAAATTCCTTTCATATTCTTTAGTTTTAAGGGACTTTAAGAATATTTTTTTCGTTAACCATGCTAATGCATGCATTAATAGTCTTGATTGTGCTAATACTACGGTTTGCAATGTATTAGTTATACATAAGACAATACCAAATAGGTTGTATAAATTAGGGTTGCTTATCAGGGGGATTGGATAGTTATTTACTCTCAATGGTTTGACTTATCGGTTATCGGCTTTTAAATATATTAATCTGCTAGTCAACCGATAAGATATCAAACGGATTATTATCGATTTAGTTCTTATCAAACGATTATCGGATAGTTTATCGGCCTAATCCAATATATATATATATATATATATGTATGTATACTGAGTGGCAAGGTTTACACGTTTCACAAGCAGTTGAATTTGTGAAGACATATGCTCTCTTCTAGTAGTTCCAAGTTAGCCTGCTGGTCAATTAAATGAGTCTCTTTCCTCTTTCACACTATGAATTTGAATTCATTATACGTTGAGAAATTTGAAACAAGGTTGTTGATTATGGTCCGCTTTAACGGCTACATTTATTTTTTACTGGAAGGTAAAATTACCATGTTAATAACCGATTCCATTTTTAATTTGGAGGTGATGCTGCCTTTTCTTCCTGCTACTATTATGTATTATCTGCTTGTGAATGAAAAGGCACTAGATTAGCAATGACACGTGTTTGATGATGGTAAGTTAAGCGAAACATAAGGTCAATGCTAACGCTTGTGTGAATAACGGATTAATGAATTATCATGTTAAGAAAATTGAATAATCCGCCCTAAATCGAAAAGTCGTTAATAAAAATTTCAATCCATTTCCCGTTCGTTAAATTGGTAACCCGATACCAATATATTAAGCTTCGATTTCTGTTTGATTTTCAGTTTAGGATTGGTTTTGAACACCCTTAATATAAATAATACTTATATTAGTGATACATAAGTTGAAAAAGTATACCAAACAAGAGATTATTAATATATCAAAAGGTAATGCATACATTATTTTCTTTAACTACCAAACCACAAAGAATAGAGTTGTTGTAATGAAATAGGTGGGACCCATATGAGCCGACGTGTCAAATATAAATTGGCTGCACACAAACTTGTGTGTGTAGGATTGTGACGACCCGACCCGTCGTTTCATGTGTTACCGCTCTGTTTTTCCCATCTTATGTTTCTCTATGCTTCATTATTGGTATTTGTGGTGATCGAGTCAAATTGGATGGTTTTAGATGATAATGAGACACTTAGTCTCTTTAAGGAAAGCTTGAGTTAGAAAAGTCAATCGAAAGTTGACTATTTAGTTAGAGGGATCGGATGTGATTTTCGGTGATTCGGTTAGCTTTGGGAGATGAATTGTGACTTAGGAGTGTTATTGAAATTGATTTTGGAGGTCCGGTGTAGAATTATGCTTGAATTAGCGAAGTTAGTATTTTGGCGAATTCTGGTTGGTAGGTGAGATTTTGATCCATGGGTCAGAATGGAATTTCGACAGTTGTAGTAACTTTATTGGGTGATTTTGGATGTGTTGGTAAAATTTCAGGTCATTCGGAGGTGTTTTGGTTGGGTTTTTTATCGAATGCGCATTTCGGAAGTTTTGAAGAAATTTATACTTGAATCCGATGTGAATTGATGATTTTGGTGTTGTTTGATGTGTTTATCACACCCCTTTTTCCATCAAACCTTCCACTAAATTCTCTTAAATTAATTTAAAAAATAAATTAGTAAAAAGCTTGAAAAGAGTTTTCAATTTTGAAAGTGACAAAAATTGTGTTTCGAAAGGATTAACTCAGAGTCGCCACCTGACATTTGATTTCGGTGTGTCCACCGTTTTCTTTTTCTAAAAATGGTTCTTTTCCTTTCAAAACACTTAAGACTCTGAAAACTAAGTCTACACCAGAGATTCGGGTAAGGGGGTTCATTTGACTCGGGGAGAAGGTGTTAGGCATTCCCCAAGTCCCGTAACTAGCACGGTTGCGTACTTGATCAAATTGGCTTTCAAAACATTCAAATTGAGGTAAAACACACAAAAATAGAATAAACACACAAGAGGCTCGAGGTCGTCCCCACCTAATAAAAGAAAATGAAAAGAAAAAGAAAAGAAAAATCCTAAGCTAACCTACGTTGTACTTCCTCCACATCGTTCATCATGGCCTCCAAATACATAATACTTCGGGGCATACCCCGGGATAAAAATATACAAAGTCTTCGAGGCATTCCCCGGATAAATTTAACTAAGGAACGAACTCTCACCGCGGAACAAACAAAATCCTAAAGCTTGCCTACCCAAGTGTGGTCGGCCTAGTCATGCTCCTAGCGATCCAATTAACGAGAATAAGTATAAAGAACGACAAAATTATATCAAACCTAATCTCAAAACATTCGGTAGGTTCATATGTAACCCTTAGCTTTCCCTAATGTAAATGATGCTACATTTCCCTCTATGTACAGTGTAAATTGTAATAGAAAACAAAATCATTGTAGCCATTATTTCTCATATATTATATTATAATAACAGATTCATCGAGTGAGATTTTCTAGTTTCAAATATTAAAAGAGAACTAAATCTATCTCCTTTTTAGCATAACCCGATCCCAAATTTCACGACAAATTTCAGCATCAGCTAGTTCATATAAATCCAAACCAATTGATATGAGCAGAATTAGCCGAACAATATATGATTAACATGGATCAAACAAATATTTTTCCACAAACAACACATAAATTTTGAAGAAGATAAATTGAACATAGAACTGAAGAATCGGACATGGAAGATAAAGTTTCAACCAATTTGGTGTTTGAAAATAATACACTTGAAGGCAATAACCAAGCTTGACGACAGAGGAAAAATCTACCAAAAGAGAACCGAAACGTGCACTTCGAACCTCGACGGCATTCAACGGGAATCCACGAATACGAAACCACCAAACTAACAGACCGCACGGCACCGGAGGACTCGAAATCGAACACGGCCTCTAAATACTCATTCGAACTCCATGTTTCAAGTCAAAATCCAAAAATTGTAATGAAGAACCAAAGATATCATTTTTTGCTTTTTATATATTCTGAGATCTTAAGCAGAAACAAAGACTTGAATCAAAAATAAAAATAAGAATGAAGGACACTCCTTGGACTTTAAAGCTTTCCTCTATTTCTCTGTTACTGTTACATTCTCGTTGGTTTGGGGTGGGTTTTGTCACTAGAGTCTAGCGGAGATGGCAGAGTCACAATAGTTTTCGTGAGGTGAGGAAGCAGGTCACGGCTGGACGCGGGGTTCTGGTTGTTGGTGGTCGTGAGTGAGAAGTGAAGCAGTAGAGGCGACGGCTCCTGGTTCTGGGTCGAAGAGGGTTGGTCGTGGGTTGTTACTTCTCTTTGGTTGCTGGCAGTGTGGTGGAAATGGGCGATGGGGATCTGGCCGGAGATGACCGCGTCGGCAGTGAGGAGATGGGGCGGAGGCGGCGCTGGTCTGCTAGGGTTCTCTCTTTTGTGTTGTTCTTTTTTTTAGAAGATGGGTAGGGTTTTATAGGATGTGATTAAAGACCAAAAATGGGCGGGTCAGTGGGTTTGGACAAGTTGAAAACGGGTCAGGGATGTTGGGTAAGGTATTTTGGGCTTAAAATTTGGGCTTAAAGTCTAAAAATTATTAGCAAAATACTACTAGAATATTAATAATTGACTTTAACTAATCATAAAGTTATATTGATATGAAACCACCAGTTTTTCAAAAATTATATATTAAAATCAAGACAGAAAAAGTTAATTAGAATGATAGCAAACTTAATTTAATATTACTACAAAAGACTAATGGTCTTAACATAAATAGAAAGATAAAAGATAAAATTGAACAAAAAATATTTTTTGTTTTCGAATTTTATGTTCTACTATTAGATTAAAATTGAAAAATAGGCTAAATCCTATTGAAATTAAAATAACTAAATATTTTAAAAATACTACTTTTAAAAATGGCGCGGGTCAAAAATTACGTGCTTACAACTGCCCCTCTTTGCTCGTAAACACGAAGAGTTTTCGGAGCAAAGAACTATAAGCAACGTAATCAATTTATGACCCGACGCTTATTTAGAAGAAAATAAAGATGGCTAAAAAGATTGTGACCGAGCCCTGGTATCTGAGCTGCCTACATATCCTCGGATATAGAGAAATTAGGTCACGTGTAGTTCAAAAGTGAATGAGATGATGGAGCGTACCGAGGTGGAGAGCCGGTCGAGGTGCCGTCGAGGTCTCGGTCCACGGTCCTGTTATTACATCAAAATCAGAAAAGGAAAAAGACTAACTAAACCAATTAACTATGAGTTACACGATTCCTATCTATAAGTCTTCTGAAGTTTGATCTTGAGTCTTGAATGGTTCTTCATGCAGAGTTTAGAGCTGAACCTTGACGCTCGCTAGATGCAGCTGTTAGTTCCTTTTCTTCTGCTTTTCAGATCAAATCCGGACATACAATGCTTGTGACTTTAGTCATGTCTTGAGCGATCCACCTCTTGTCTCGGCCTCTGCATTTTGGACTCACCTCCCTTTTCTCTTTCTTTTTTTTTTCTTTTCTATTGTGGATTGAAATTACTTATGTTGATCACCTTGGATTGTTGACTCGCATTCTTGCCTCGAGCTTCTGCTACTTCTAGCATGAACTGATTTCTAAAATGATTTTCCTCGTTATTCAGGTGGGTGCCTGACATTACAACCAAACAAACAAAACAAAAGAAATTTTTCTGTCCCAGTTTGGGATTCAGGCATATATGTGAATGTTAATTGGATGATGCTACCTACAGAGCTCTTAGAGTTTGAAAGTTAGATCCCATTATCCAGGAGGGTCCTGAAATTCTAAAATTAAATCCCATTATCTAGGAGGGTCTTGAGAATTCTAAAATTAAATCCCATTATCCAGGAGGGTCCTAAGAACTCTATAATTAAATCCCATTATCCATAAGGGTCCTGAGAACTTTTAAAATTAATCCCATTATCCAGGAGGGTCCTGAAAATTCTAAAATTAAATCCCATTATCCAGGAGGGTCCTGAGAACTTTAAACTAAATTCAATTATCCAGGAGGGTCCTGAGAATTCTAAAATTAAATCTCTTTATCCAGGATGTTCCTGAAAATTCTAAAATAAAATCCTATTATCTAGGAGGGTCCTGAGAATTCTAAAATTAAATCCCATTATCCAAGAGGGTCCTAAAAATTCTAAAATTAAATCCCATTATCCAAGAGGTTCCTGAGAACTTTAAACTAAATCTCATTATCCAGGAGAGTCCTTAGAACTCTAAACTAAATCCCATTATACTGGAGGGTCCTAAGAACTCTAAATTAAATCCCATTATCCAGGAGGGTCCTGTGAACTTTAAACTAAATCCCATTATCCAGGAGGGTCCTGAAAACTCTAAAATTAAATCCCATTATCCAGGAGGGTCCTGAGAACTTTAATCTAAATCTCATTATCCTGGAGGGTCCTGAAAATTCTAAAATTAAATCCCACTATCCAGGAGGGTTCTAAGAACTCTAAATTAAATTCCATTATCCGGGAGGGTCCTGAGAACTATAAACTAAATCCCATTATCCAAGAGGGTCCTCAGAACTCTAAATTAAATCCCAATATCCAGGAGGGTCCTGAAAACTCTAAATAAAATCCCATTATCCATGAGGGTCTTGAAAATTCTAAAATTAAATCCCATTATCCATGAGGGTCCTGAAAACTTTTGAAATTAAATCCCATTATCCAGGAGGGTCCTCAGAACTTTAAACTAAATCCCATTATCCAGGAGGGTCCTGAAAACTTTAAAATAGATCCCATTATCCAGGAGGGTCCTGAGAACTCTAAAATTAAATCCCATTATATAGGAGGGTCTTGAGAACTTTTAAAATAAATCCCATTATCCAGGAGGGTCCTGAAAACTTTTAAAATTAAATCCCATTATCCAGGAGGGTCCTAAAAATTCTAAAATTAAATTCCATTATCCAGGAGGGTCCTGAGAACTTTTAAAATTAATCCCATTATCCAGGAGGGTCCTGAAAATTTTAAAATTAAATCTCATTATCCAGGAGGGTCCTGAGAACTCTAAACTAAATCCCATTATCCAGGAGGGTCCTAAAAACTTTAAACTTGATCCCATTATCCAGGAGGGTCCTGAGAACTCTAAACTAAATCCCATTATCCAGGAGGGTCCGGAGAACTTAAAATTAAATCCCATTATCCAGGAGGGTGTAATACTCTTAGTAATAGCGGTCCTTATATATCGTATTAACAATCAAAATACGGTCGAAAGAAAGAAGAAGAAATTGATTAGATGTATGACGGGAGCTGGGGGAATTCGACGTTTGAATTTCATTTTTTTTAGCAACGCTTTATGCACTTCATTGAGCCTCTTATGGCGTCGACTCATAATCACAAAACAATTAAAGTGATTCATTCTCGAATATTTTCATAAATATTCTTGATTGAGAATAACTATGTTAAAGTTTAAACCTCGAAAGTTGAACATCATATTTGACCTTTTTCCTTATTTAAAAAAAGAGAAAACCCAACGCATCCAAGAATTTCCATTCGAGATGCACGCCTCATATATTGTATATTGTATGATTAATTACTATTGGTTGATTAATTACTATTGGTTTAATACCGGTAATATATTGTATGATTATTGTTATTGGTCATAGTGCTAGTGACATATCGGAAGGGTCGGGATGCACGCCGTATCAGTAATAGATGATGATTGTTGGCATTGGCCATAGTTGCCGGTAGCCTATATGAAAAGGGAGCGAGTGGTACGCCAACCACTGTTTACATGATTCTTCCGCTAAATTTATTTATTCCGATGTAATTGCATAATTCTATTTAAAGTTTTAAAAAGAGAGTTGTAACTAATGGAAAAATAAGTAAGAATTGGCTTGCCTAGCTTCCAGTAGTAGGCGCCATCATGACTCCCGATGGTGGGAAATCCGGGTCATGACAGCGGGTCATCATATTCTCCCCAACTAAAACAAACGCTCGTCCTCGAGCGGGTCAAGAAACATACCTGGAGTATCAAATATGTGGGTATATCTACTCTGCATCTCCTGCTTGGTCTCCCAAGTAGCCTCCTCCATAGGCCGACCTCTATATTGCACCTTTACTGAAGCAATATCTTTGGACCTCAACTTCCGAACATGTCGACCTAGAATAGCCATCGGCTCCTCATCATAAGATAAATCATCATCCAGCTAAATCGTGCTGAAATCCAACACATAAGACGGATCCCTAACATACTTCCATAGCATTGACACATGGAATACCGGATGCACGCTGGACAAGCTGGGTGGCAAAGCTTGCTCATATGCCACCTCTCCAACCCTCCTTGAGTATCTCAAAAGGGCCAATGAACCTGGGACTCAGCTTCCATTTCTTCCCGGACCACATAGCACCCTTCATGGGTGAAACCTTCAACAAGACCCTCTCGCCAACCATGAAAGACACATCTCGAACCTTCCGATATGTATAACTCTTCTGGCGTGACTGTGCTGTGCGAAGCCTCTCCTGGATCAACTTCACTCTCTCCAAAGCATCCTAAACTAACTCAATCCCTAACAATCTAGCCTCGCCAAGCTCAAACCATCCCACAGGAGATCTACATCGTCTACCATACAATGCCTCATACGGGGCCATCTGAATACTCGACTAATAACTATTTTTGTAGGCAAACTCTCCAAATGGAAAAAACACATCCCATGAACTTCCAAAACCGATCACACAAGCATGCAACATATCCTCCAAGATCTGAATAGTGCGCTCAGACTGTCCGTCTGTCTGAGGATGGAATGTTATGCTCAACTCTACCTGCGTACCCAGCTCCCGCTGAAATGCCCTCCAGAACTGAGAAGTGAACTGAGTACCTCTATCTGATATAATAGACACTGGAACCCCATGCAATTTGACAATCTCCCGAATAAAGATCCCTGCCAACCGCTCTGATAAATGTGTAGTACATACTGGAATGATGTGTGCGGATTTGGTCAGCCGATCAACAATCACCCAAACTGAATCAAACTTCCTCGAAGTCCGAGGAAGACCTCTCACGAAATCCATAGTAATTCTCTCACATTTCCACTCAAGAATAACCATACACTGAAGAACATCGCCCGGTCTCTGATGCTCATACTTGACCTGGTGATAGTTGACACATTGGACTACATGACTCACAATATCCTTCTTCATCCTGCTCCACTAGTAATGCTGTCTCAAGTCCTGATACATCTTCGCGGCACCCGGATGAATGTAGTACCGCGAGCTGTGAGCCTTTTCTAGTATCAACTCTCAAAGTTCTTCTACATTGGGCACACAAATTCGGCCCTGTATCTTGAAAACACCATCAATATCAATAGACACATCCCTGGCATCATCGTGTTGAACTCTGTCCTTAAGAACAAGCAAATGTGGATCATCATACTACTGCTCTCTGATGCGATGATATAAAGAGGACCGGGAAACAACGCAAGCCCACACCCGACTCAGCTCAAAAATGTCCAACCTCACTAGTCGATTGGCCAATGCCTGAATATCACATGCAAAGGGCCTCCCCCCAACTGGAATATAAACCAAACTGCCCATACTAGCCGCCTTCCGGCTCAAAGCATCGTCCACTACATTGGCCTTCCCCGGATGATACAATATGGTAATGTCATAATCCTTAAGCAACTCAAGTCACCTCTGATGTCTCAAATTAAGATCTTTCTGTTTGAATAGATGCTGAAGGCTGTGATGATCAGTATATACCTCACAAGAAATACCATAAAAGTAATGCCTCCAAATCTTCAGAGCGTGAACTATAGCTGCTAACTCCAAATCGTGCACGGGGTAGTTATTCTCATAGGGGCGAGAAGCATAAGCAATAACTCTACCCTCCTGCATCAGCACATATTTGATGCCAACTATTGAGGCATCACAATATAGAGTATAGGAATCTAAAGCTGACGGCAATATCAAAACTGGCGTCGTGGTCAATGTTGTCTTGATCTTCTAAAAGCTCTCCTCACACTCCTCGGACCACACAAATGGAGCACCCTTCTGAGTTAACTTAGTCAAGGGTGAAGCAATAGAAGAAAATCCCTGAACAAACCGGCGATAATATCCTGCCAACCCCAGGAAACTACAGATCTCAGTGGCTGAGGTCGGTCTAGGCCAATTTTGCACCGCCTCTATCTTCTTCGGATCCATCTGAATACCATCACTGGACACCACGTGTCCCAGAAAAGCCACAGACTCGAGCCAGAACTCACACTTGCAAAACATTGCATAAAGCTTCTTCTCCCGCAACCTCTGTAGTACAACACTCAGATGGTGAGCATACACCTCCTAGCTATGAGAATACACCAGGATGTCATCAATAACACAATCACAAAGGAATCCTGATATGGCCGGAACACGTTGTTCATCAAATGCATGAACGCGGCCAGGGCTTTAGTCAGCCCAAAAGACATAATTAGAAACTCATAATGCCCATATCTTGTCCTGAAAGTTGTCTTCATGATATTAGAATCCCTAATCTTCAACTGACGATAGCCTAAATGAAGATCAATCTTCGAGAATACCCTTACTCCTTTGAGCTAATCAAGAAAATCATCAATGCGTGGTAGAGGATACTTGTTCTGCATAGTTACCTTGTTTAGCTGCCTGTAATCAATACACATCCTTATTGAGCCATGTTTCTTCTTGACAAACAAGACCGGTGCACCCCACGGTGACACACTCGGCCAAATGAACCCCTTATCTAGGAGTTCTTGAAGCTGCTCCTTCAATTCCTTCAACTCAGCTGGTGCCATACGATAAGGAGGAATAGAGATAGGCTGAGTGCCTTGCACCAAATCAATACCAAAGTCAATATCCCTGTCTAGCGGCATGCCCGGTAGGTCCAAGGGAAACACATCAGGAAACTCCCTCACAATGGGGACGGAATCAAGACTAGGAGTCTAAGCTCCAACATCCCTCACAAATTCCAAGTACGATAAACATCCATTCCCAACCATCCATTGGGCCTTTAAGAAAGAAATTACCCTGCTGGGTACATAATCAATCATACCTCGCCACTCGATATCGGGATACCCAGCATAGACAATGTGACTATCTTGGCATGACAGTCTAGAATACCGTGGCATGGAGATAGTCAGTCTAGGCCCAAAATAATATCAAGATCAATCATGCTCAATAGCAGCAAGTCTACTCGGGTCTCCAGTCCCCTAATAGTAACAAGACATGACTGATACATATGGTCCACAATAATGGTATCTCCCACCGGGGTAGATACATGCACATGCAATGCAAGACACCCTCGGGTCGTGCCCAAATAAGGAGAAAAATATGAAGATACATAGGAATAAGTGGAACCAATATCGAATAAAACTAAGGCATCCCTGTGGCAGACTGAAATAATACCTGTAATAACAACATCCGAAGCAACCGCATCTGAACGACCTTAAAGAGTATAGCAAAGAGCCTGACCACCTGATCGGCCTCCCCCTCGAGGGCGACCCCTAGATTTCTGAGAGATGCTTGACTCTGATGAGATCCCTGATAACCTCGGCCAGAAGATGACCCACGATACTCTGAGCGGGCTGGCTATGGAGGCCTAAAAGAACAACCTCTTCTTTACTGACCCTGGCCTCTAGACTGAGCACCACCGAAACTACATGATCCTCGAGGCCTCTTGGACTCCCTCTCCTCTCGCTCTTGACGACGGTCTGTCTCAATGTCGCGAGCAATATCAACTGCATCCTCAAAGAAATGACTCAGGACCCTTTCTTGAGTCATCAAAATGCGAATAGGATAAATTAAGTTCGTCCATCGCCTAATCCTCTCCTGATCAGTAAGAACCATCCATGAGGCATATCAAGCTAGCTCTGAGAATATCACCTCATAATCTGTCACAAACATATCCCCCTGACGGAGCCACCCAAACTGCCAATGTAACTCGTCCATCTGTGACTGTGGTATCCATTTCTCCAAAAAGATAATGGAGAACTTCTACCATGTCAATGGTGCTGCACCTACCGACCTACGACGCTCATATGCCTCTCACCATGTGAAGGCTACTCCCTAGAACTGAAAAGTAGTAAATGATACCCCACTCGACTCGAGAATCCCTACTGTAAAGAGTATACGGCGACACTTGTCGAGAAAACCCTTGGCGTCCTCTCCTAGAATACCACTGAATGTAAGAGGTGAAAGCCTGCTAAACCTCTCAAGACGATGCTGCTCGTCGTCAGGCATCACTAGGACCCTATCACCCTGAACCTGAATAACTGGCTGAACTGGGGCCACTGGCTGGACTGGGGAAACCTGTTGAACTGGTGGCGCCTCTGGTGTCTGTAGACCCTGCACTACCTGCTCTGGAGTGCGAGCTGCAGGGATCTGATGACCACCCCCGGTCTGGGATGTAGCTGCAGTAGTAGAGGTCGAAACTACCTGAGCCAGGCAGTGCAAACTGTCAAAATCTAAGCTAGGGTCTCCTGAAGGCCCGTAATCACAATAGGCACAACTGGTGCTTGAGCAGGTGCTGCTGGAACCTCTGTAACTGGAGGCTGATCCTGAATGAGGGCAACTGGTGGGTCAACTGGTACTACCCCAGCTGCTCTACCCCTACTATGACCACAGCCACATCCACGGCCTCTAGCAGGTGGTAATGGTGGTCGTCCTCCTCGTTCGGTAGTACGAGTTCTCGCCATCTATGAGAGAATAGAATGCAAAAGTTTAGTTACGGATCAACAATGTCGCATGACACGAATTTTAAGAATTTGAAGTTTTCCTAAAGGTTCTGCAGCCTCCCGAAGATATGTACAAATGTCTCCGTACTGATCCGCGAGACTCTACTGAACCGTCTCATGACTCACGAGACCTGATAACCTAGGCTCTGATACCAACTTGTCACGACCCAAACCCCGGTCGTGATGGCGCCTAACGTATTGCTAGGAAATCCAGACCATTACCCGTTAACCAATCCAATTATTATTTCAAATATTCCAAATTAGGTAAAATTTCCTATTTTCATAACAATGATAAGTGTACGGAAAACAAAATATCTGAAATAATAGCCCAACAAGATCCGGTGTCACAAGTCTGAGCCTCTAAACATCTAGATAATATCCTATACAAACTAAGTCTAAGCAGGAGCAAAAGAGATAACGGGAAGGAGATATAGGGTCCTGCGGACGCCGGCAGCTACCTCAATAACTCCGCAATCAGCTAAAAAGGCAGCACGATATCAACTGCCCTCCTGAATCCCTGTATCTGCACACAAGGTGTAGGAAGTAGAGTGAGTACTTCCAACTCAGTGAGTAATAGCAATAAATAATAACTGAAGGAAAGAAAACCTGTAAGAACACTAAGCAGTTCTATAAATAATAGTACAGGTAGGAACATTTCTAAAGAGGAAATTCCAGTATCAGTCTACTACGGTCCAACAGTTATCCAACACTGCTGCGGCGCGTAGCCCGATCCTTACTAATACTGTTGTGGCGTGCAGCCCGATCCAATATAATATATATAGTGATACAGCGTTCATTCCGATCCAATATAATATATATAATGTTGTGGCGTGCAGCCCGATTCAATATAATAGTAACTGCGCTCACTGGGGGTGTCTGCAGACTCCGGAGGGGCTTCTTCCGCCCAAGTGCTATAATAATGTGGCGTGTAGTCCGATCCATATATATCATATAAATAATATTGCGGCATGCAGTGCGGCGCGTAGCCCGATCCTTACTAATACTGTTGTGGCGTGCAGCCCGATCCAATATAATATATATAGTGATACAGCGTTCATTCCGATCCAATATAATATATATAATGTTGTGGCGTGCAGCCCGATTCAATATAATAGTAACTGCGCTCACTGGGGGTGTCTGCAGACTCCGGAGGGGCTTCTTCCGCCCAAGTGCTATAATAATGTGGCGTGTAGTCCGATCCATATATATCATATAAATAATATTGCGGCATGCAGTCCGTTCCTATATACATATATATATATATATATATATATATATATATATATATATATATATATATATATATATATATATATATATATATATATATATATATATATATATATAGCTACGGCATGCAGCCCGATCCGGTATATATCAAATACCTCACTATGGGTTCTTGACTTCTCTCAGTCAATATAGACTTGGCCTCACGGGCCCACTCAGCTAGAATAGGGTATTCAACCCTAGGTATCTCACTTAGAGTACATTTCTAATACCGGTTCATGTTATGTTTTATAGCTAACAGTACGACTGAAAGTATGTGTTCAATAGGTATAGGGGTCATTTAGCTCCACAGGCTCCCCTATGGTTCTACAGATCGGCACAAGGCCCCAAACATGGCAAGTATCCCAAATGTACGGATATAAGCTCAGTCTCAGTCAATAGGTACAGTAAACCATCAATCGGGATGGACTAAGTGTGAATCCCCAGTCACAGCATCACCACACTAATCACACAATGCATGTTTCATCTCAATACAGCACCATATAGTGCAAATACGATGTTTTAAACCCTCAGTATATTATTCATGACTACCACTCACCTCGAACCGACCAAAATCCTAGCTCACCTTGTGCTTTCCTAGCAAATAGACCTTCTCGAGTGAAAAATCCGACCAAAACCACAAGGAATAGGTTACAATAAGCTAATGGAACATAACCCAATCGAATGAACTCGAAAAATACAAAATTAGCAAAACTCGAGCCCCAGGCCCACTTCTCGAAAAATTACGAAATTTACATTTCGGAATCCTTGTCTCACCACGAGTCTGTGCATATAAAATTTATCAAAATCAGAGTTCAAATGAGCCACCAAATCCCAATTTTTCATAGCAAAAATCCAAGCCCTAACTTCCTCAATTTATACCCAAATTCAGAGAACTAATAGAAGATTCTTTCATAAAATGACGTATTAAGACCATGAGACTCACCTCCAATCACTTCCCAGTGAAATCTCCTTCAAATTCTACCAACAAGCTCTCAAGGTGTGCAAAAATGGAGGAAAAATGGAGATAAGTTGCAGATGAAATGATGTTAAAAACCCTTATATCACCCAGATTTTCTTCTATGCGATCGCAGCTCTAGGCATGAGATCGCGATGAACAAAATTTCCAAGCCCCCAAAATGTTATATGCGATTGCACATCGTCCCTACTCGATCACATTGCTTCAGAACTTATAACTACGTGATCGCACTGATGGGACTGCGATCGCAGAGCACTCTCCTCCCCTATTATGCGATCGCATAGTTCTTGACCACGATCGCATTGAGTAAACAGCCAGGGCTCTCCAACTCTTCTATGCAATCGCAACTGTTACCTCGCGATTGCATAGAACAAAAGTCTGCAACAAAAACCAGCAGAAAATCTGATCTCCTAACATGCCAAAAATGATCAGTTTGGACCCCCGAAATCACCTCGAGGCCCCCGGGACTTCAACCAAGACCATCAACCTACTCCAAAATACAATACGAACTTTTTCCAATCATAAAAACATGCCCTTAAACACAAAAATCATTAAATCAAGGCGGATTCAAACCTATGTTTCAACTATAACTTCCGAAACCAACATCCAATCAAAAACCCGACCAAACGATATCTGAATGGCCTGAAAATTTGTAGACATATCCAAACACCTAATGAAGCTATTGTAACTATCAGAATTCCATTCTGACTCCCGGATTAAAATCTAGCCTATCGACCGGAATTCGCCAAAATTCCAACGTCGCCAATTCAAGCGTATTTCTACACCGGACCTCCAAATTCGATTTTGACCGCTCTCGTAAGTCACAAATCATCCCCCGAAGCTATCTGAGCCATCAAAATTCAATTTCGTGCCCTATAACTCACAAGTCAATGTTTAGTTGACTTTTCCAAATTATTCCTTCATCAAAGAGATTGGTTATCCCATTTCCTACAAAACTCGATCCGAATTGACTCAAATTCACCAAGTACATATATTAAAACATGAATAAGCATATAACGGGGAAAACGGGGCAGTAACTCATGTGACAACGGAATGGGTCGTTGTACGTGCATAGTGAAATCCTTCTATGCGAGCGCATAGGTATAGCTGCGAACGCATAGAGCAAAGCTCAGGGGTCCCCAAATCCTTCTACGTGATCGCATTAGACTTCCTGCAATCGCATAGTCTGCCATTTTCCTCCAACGCGATCACTCTCCTCTCTATTGCTGTGAGCACGTAATTTTTTCCCCAAGCAATTATATTGAAAAATTATAAAAAAAAATACAAAAATGATTTTTGTTTGCAATTATATGATTTGTGTGAAATACTAGTATTTATTTGAAATAAAATTGAAATGAAATACAAAAAGGAATTAATTAAGAAAATATCACAAAAATTGTAGAATAACTGCTAGGAAATTAGAAAATTAAGCAAAAAATAAAAAAAAATATCGAAAAATCAAGGAAAAATACAAAAAATTGAAAATAAAGGAAATATATCAATTGTAAAATAAATACAAAGGAAAAAATACAAGAAATTAAATAAAATACAAGTCAAAATAATAAAAAGCACAAAAATACAATGTATAATTAATTTGGGCCAAATATACAAGGAATACACAAATATACTCAGCCCAAAACGTTTACACAAGACCAGTCCCAAAATCATTTAGCCAGGTCTGCCCAGTACTAAACAAACGATGTCGTACAATTTAAATGAATCTAAGCTGTTGATTGTATTTGATCAACGGACCTGGTGAGGCGGTTCCCTCATAAGTGAAACAACGTCGCATATGAAATCAATCTCAACCGTTCGTTGCAACTGATCAAACGGACGAGGCCAAGGTGCCATTTAAATGAAACGACGTAGCTTAGGGCATTTAATCTCAACCGTCCATCATCTTAATCTAACGGACACAATGGAACCCTTCATTAATCTACACGCACCGTATTGAGGCCAAGGGATCCTAGCCGTTCATCTCATCAAATCCAATGGCCAGGAATTAATAACATCATTTTAATATATATACTTACCCTACCTTTCAGACCCCTCACTATACACACACACATATTCTACACCTAAACCCGCCTTAATCTCCTTCTTCCTCTCCCCACCGTCTCCCATAGAGACCACCGGATGTCAACCCCAGACCTCTGTCTCCAGCCTAAGCCAACCCCAAACACCCTCCTCACCATGAAACAAACCTCAACCTCTATTAATCCCGACCAAAACCTAGCAATCTTCCCAATCTTGAAAATCCGATCGTCGGAACCCTAGTGGCGACCACTTAGGGTATGAACCAAAGTCCCAAAATAACACCCCTTGACTACCTTGAGACGATCTACCACCCTATCTAGGTGGTTTCCCTCGAACAAGTCCCCAGTCCGCCGAATATCCAAAAAACCCTCGCCGGAACCCTACTCCGGCGAGTAGCCAAAAACAACCCCACTCTCAAACCTTACCCCAGGTCTTCAGACCCCCTCTCACACACTCAAATCAAACCCCAAATCCCTATTTGGAAGATCTAGCACTGTCTTCGAAACTCTATGAATCTAGAAAAATGAAAAGAACGAAGAAGAAAGAAAGAATAAAAGAAAGAAAGAAAAGGAAAAAAGAAAAGGAAAAGGCTTGGAAAAGATGAGTACCCCCCCCCCCCCATCTTTGTTTTCGTATTCTGAAACTTACTTTTTAACATGCCTATCATGCTTGTCTAAATCTGTTGCTATGCATGTCTAAAATATGAATCTATCTCTATTTTTGTATCTAATACATACTTGTTCATGCGAGTCTTGAATCTTATACATGCCTGAAATTATCTAAGTGTTCTTAGGATTCTGTTGTTAACTACTCATGAATCATGTGCTAATTAACCATTTTTTATGTGATTGTTCAGTATTTTCTATCTCGATTGGGGTTTAGTTAGTTGGAATTCAACCATTATCAAATTTTTCTTCTGAGTTCTGATTAATTGAAAGCTAAGTCGTGATTAAGGTTATTTGTGCAAAACAACATAAATCTGGTTATATTTGTAATTTGATTTGTATGTTAGTTTATTTTGAACCTTTGAGTGCTTATGTATACTTAGGTCATATAAATAAATGTTATATGGCTATGTTTGTGAATTAAGTATAGGTTTGATTAGTGGGTATGTTCTGATTAGTGGCTATTTGTAAAAGTAGCTAAAATTGAAAAGGGTTGTAGTCTGAAATTGATTAAGTCTTAAAGACATGGCTTATGGTGGCTATTTGTTAAATACGTGCTACCCTAGTCTTGCCAGACCTAAGGAAGGTCGGTTAATAATAATTAAATACAAGGGGTAAAAGGGGAAGGGCAAATGGCATTCTTGTGGATTAAATAGAGCCTATAGGGACAAAAATGACTGTAGTGCTTGGTATTTCTCAAATTACTTGAATAATAAGGGGTATACTAGGTAGAGTTAAAAGGGATTTTTGTAAAAAACCTTAGCAAGTGGGGGTAATTGGGTAAAACCTGCCTAATAGAACCGCCTAGAACCTTCTAGCGGGGGTTCAAGGGCATTTCAATGCAATTTTAGTGGACTATACTGTAATTAATTGAAAAGAATAAGGGGAGGGAAATAGAATTAACTTATTTGAAATTCCCCCTAAAATGACTCTATAAATAGGCTTCTATAAGGCTGAAAAAGGGGTTCCACATCTTCGAGATTTTTAGATTTCGTATTTTTTGATAGTTAAAAGGGTTGAATTCTACTGGTTCCACTTTTGATAATTGAAAGAGATTCAGCTGATACTATTGGTATACTTAATCTTCGGTTCGAGAATTGTTGCTTTGGGATCTTTGGCTGGTGTTTCTCTGCTGCTTTGTCCTCACTAGCTTGGATTTCGATTTTTCTCGAAGTTGATTGCTATTTGTTCATCGAGCTTGGGAATTGCTGTATTGTTCATCTATTGTTTACTGGCGTCTCTCTGCTGTTATCATTGTTGACTGCTTCTGTTCTTCATCCCCTTAGAACTCACTGGTTAATTTTCTTTGATCATGTACACATCTATTTCGTGGAGATGTAATTGAGATTTGTGATGAAGAAATGAAGCTTAGTTGATCTATGATGAAGCTGTTTCTGTTTCTTCTTTCTAGCTATAGTTGTATTTCGTAGAAGCTATTGTAATTCGTTAGGTATTGGTTGTAATACTTAACAACCATATTACTTTGATTTAGATTAGAATAGAGTAGTTAATGTAGTAGGTAAACGTAGTTAATAGTCTATCACTTAATTCAAAACTAAAATAGGTATAAAATGAAGTTAATACCCTTAGCTAAGTAAAAATATAATTCTGAAACTGGACGTATAAACTGGTGACTAGTTACTCTGGTTAGTTACACCCTGAATCTTAATCAACTTAATCTAAAAGGAAATAGCAGTTTATAAGTTTAAATTCATTATCGCCTAGCTTCACTTAAAAGTGACTTAGATATAGAATTGTTTTAGATTTCTGTGGTTGTTAATAACTCAAGCATATTTAGTTAGTATTACAATACTGTTTCCGTTTTGTT
Source organism: Nicotiana noctiflora (assembly GCA_032618575.1). Taxonomy (NCBI): domain Eukaryota; kingdom Viridiplantae; phylum Streptophyta; class Magnoliopsida; order Solanales; family Solanaceae; genus Nicotiana; species Nicotiana noctiflora. The sequence goes on from JASVEL010009942.1 coordinate 27,224, forward strand.
TTAAGAAAAAAGTGACAAAATAAGTTCTACAACTCGAATCATGATAACCACTTAAAATCAGAACCCATCATATAGTATAATAATACTGATACAATTATGGTATTTAGTTGATTGTTAGATACTGAAACTAGAAGCGATTGAAATGTAATTTGGTACCTTTTTTGGGAATAATATGATTTTACTTATTTTCTCTACATTTGTTCAAATACTGTTAGCATGTTCTTTCTTTCTCTTTCAAAGTCTGGGCCCAATCCTGAGTATAGGCCCAGGTTTGATTCACCAGATGTTCGCGTTATCAAGTAGAGATAGTAGCGTACGTTGGGTTTCTGAAGCCCAAACGTCCTTAATAATGGACTGTTAAGGCAGTCTGAAGTCCAGGCACTAATAATGAACAATGGCCTGGACTCCAAACATTGTAGCTTTGAACAATAACACAAAAACAAATATGCATATTAGGAAGAAAAAACAAAAATAGAAAACATAGTATAGAAATAGTATTGAACCTTAAAATAAGGGATGCGCCTCGTTTCGAAGATGAAAAATACACGGGGCCCCCAAAACGTATTTCAATGTAAAAATGCTAGACTTGGAGGGACCGTTTAGTGAATTTCATGGTCCTTCCCAAAGATAATAAAGACGTAAACATTATAGGCACGATAAATAAAATTACGTTCCTAATACGGATGTATATTTTATGTGACCCAAATCTTAAATCTCAGCGAAGCTGAAATGCACTAAAGTCACATGCATACTCGTTGCGGTGTGACTTGAAATGCATTTTTGTGATGTCGCTAGTCCTAAAAATAACAAAGCGAAACAATGATAGCATTTGAAAATTGAAGCATATAAATCAGATAAAACAAATATGGCAGTTGAGCGACCGTGCTAGAACCACAGAATCCGGGAGTGCCTAACACCTTCTCCCGAGTTAACAAAATTCCTTATCCGAATTTCTAGTTTCGCGGACTGTTAAACAGAGTCAGAATTTCCTCGGTTCGGGATTAAACCTGTGACTTGGGACACCATTATTTTCCCAAGTGGCGACTCTTAAAATTAATAAAAAATCCTGTTCTAAATGTCCTTTAATTGGAAAAACTCCTTCCATATTATTATAATATCCCTTCCGGGGGTGTAGTAATAAATAGTGGGACGTAAAGAAAAAGGAGGTGTGACAGCTCTAGCGACTCTGCTGGGGATAAAACCTAGAATTTCGGTTCGGGGTTTAAGAATTCGAGCTCAATTAAATTGTTGTTTTGTTTATATTTGATTTCATTATATGCTTTGATCAACGTGCTATATGTTTACCGCTTTGATATTACGTGAACTGTATATATAAAATTGTGCCAAAAACCCTTCTTTTCTCACCTCCGAGGATGTGCTTACTGGTTGACACTCCCCTTTCTGTTAAGTCATACCCAATAAGAAATAGAGGCCGGATAAGTTACAAAGCCGGACGATCTAGCGGGTCCCCAGTACATATCCCCTCCTTGATCCGAGTTTTCTGCTCGGGTACACAGTCTAGTACCATTGAAAATCAGGATATTAAGCCTAAATAGGATGATTATTTGCATCATATCTGACTTAGGGGACTCAACACAAGGGTTGGGTCCGTCTATGACAGGTGACTCGGATATCAAAGATCGAGCATGATTATATGTTGCATTTATTTGTCCTGGACTATTATACTGACCGGCTAAATACGCGAAAACAAAAAGAGAGGAAAATAGCAATTTTTAGAATATCAATACTGAAATAGTGACGAAACGCTGTCAAAATTTTGAAAAGAAAAAGTCTGAAAATAGTTGGAATAATTTTTGTCGAAATAGTTGGTCTTAGAATAATATGACCGAACTATGCTAGTTTGATTCTCACCACTAGGCGAGATACGTAGGCAACCCGTGATGGGTCCAACCACCCCTTTTCAAAAATAACAAAAAAAATGTCAAATTTTTAGTTTTTCAATAAAATCAAAGTGATGCCATTTTTGAAAATAGTCGAATGTTCTGAAAGGACGCCGGAAGGCTGTTTGTGCATAAATGGCCACTTTTGAAGTCATTTTTCTTTAAATAATAATAGCCTTGAAATATAGAAAGGTTGATTCTTTTGAAATAATGAAAATTTTCCTTGAAAAAGATTTTTGTTTTCTTTTTGAGTCAAATAATATGAGTTTAAATCGACTTTAATAAATGTACGGGATGAGCACAATACAAAATGAACCCTTCTCACTAATGAACAAGATCCCTTTGGAGTTACGATTGTGGTAGAATGATTTGGGCCAAGATAGACAGGATTGGGTCAATAAATATTTGAAAGATCTTACTGGGCTGCTTGACATAGTACCTCGAGGTGATATTATCCGAGCTTTAGTGGCCTGGTGGGATCCCGCACACAACGCACTCCACTTCTCGAACTTTGAGCTTACTCCGACATTGGAGGAAATTGCTAACTACATCGAAAAGGGTGAGGTTCTCTTAAAAAACAAGTATCCGGTTGCTCCAAGAGCCATCACTGTGCATAGATTCCTCGACTCCTTGAAGATCGCCAAAATGTTCACAATGAAGATTTGGTCCACAGGTTCTGCACCATGAACTTTATATACCGTAGATATGGCCACGTTGGAGGATTTAATGTTCCAACAAACAAACTCTACGACAGAGCGAAATGGGCCAAATGGGAGGAACATAGGCGTTTCGCCTTTATGGTAGCCTTTCTGGGGTTAATTATATTTCCGAGGAAAGATGGGAACATCGACATTAGAGTTACCGGAATTGCTAGTACTCTCCTTACCCAGGATAACAGTACTTTGGCACCAATGATAGCGGACGATATCTTCCGTGCTCTCACGACCTGCAAAGCGGGAGAAGATTTTTTCAAGGGGTGTAATATACTACTTCAAATGTGGATGATAGAGAATTTATGCCGCCACCCTCAGTTTTCAAGCTATGGATCGTCTAAAAAGACATGTATCGAAGAATTCTACATAAGGACAAAAGAGGCCAAGTTGCCAGAAGGATCGAAGGGTTGGATCATATATTTACGATCGCTGACTGCTAGCCAGATGGAATGGGCATATGGATGGTTTCCCCTCAATGAAGTCATATATATGCCAGCAGAAGGGTCGTATTTTATGTTAATGGGTCTCAAGAGTATCCAACCTTATGCACCATACCGAGTACTACGACAACTTGGAGGATATCAGATAGTGCCAAAAGATGGGGCCTCAGCCTTCAAGCAATAGAGTTCAGTCCCGATGGGCAATTCCCGGAAGCAAAAATCAGGCAAATATGGAATGAGTGCCAATGTCTGAGAGTGGAGACATGTGTGAGAGATCGGGCTAGAGGAGAAGTATCACCGGGATATTTCGCATGGTATAGTAGATATGTTGAGCATGAGAGACTGACGAAGAGACCTCATATAAAAGAATTTGTCGAGCAATAGAAGGAACAAAGGGATTGGCTAGCCAAGGAAAATGAATATCGAGCCAGAATAAGCATGTTGGAGAAACAATTTCAGGACCTCAAATTTGAAAGCAGCTTACAAGCAGCAGCCGATGAGGGTGAAAAGAAACAGCTGCGGAAAGAAAATGAAACATTGAAGGCTCAGATTGCGAAAATGAGAACAACAACCGAAACCCGAGTTCGACTTTCTCGGGATGAAAAGTTAATTGATAATCTACGGCGCAAAGTGAATGATTATAGCTTTGATCTAGAAAAAGCTGAGAAGGAATTAATTGGGGTTCATAAACAATTGGCCAAGAATGCTGAAGAAAGGGCTCGGATGATCCGACAGTTAAAAGATGAGCATAATGTTGAAGTAGCCCGACTAAGGAAGAAGATTGCTACGGCCGAGTAGCAAACAAACCAAAAAATTTGATATAGATAGAGAGAATTGCTACATGTCCATGGCCTGGTTAGAATTGGAGCTACAACAACTTCAAAAGAAGAGCCAGTAAACCTTGGATGCTCGTCCTGAACAGATTGGGAGGTTGCTTCAAAAGAAAGGGGTCATCAAAGAAAGAATTGTCAACATTGCTCACTATATTTTGCGGAAATGCCAACTGTGCGAGGATATGGCCCAATCTACATTTACCATAGCAGGAATGATCTTTGTGAAACAAGTGATGACTGACCTGGACAAACTCCAAAAGGGATTAGCATATAGGCCCGCGGTAAGACCGAACGATGTCTCGCGGGCACTAGGGGCTTTAATGTATTCATAGGGCATGCATTTTTGTATTTGTATCTAGAAGGTTGTTGTACAACACTATCCTTTGTAATAAATATTTGAATATTAATGAAAATCTCTTTTTATGCAAATTGCTTGTGCGATAGGCAAACATATACGATCGAAAAATGAAAAAGAAAAAAAAAAGAGAAAAAAAAGAAAAAGAGAGAGAGAGAGAGAGAGAGAGAAAGAGAGAGAGAGAGAGAGAGAGAGAGAGAGAGAGAAGGAAAAGAAACAATGAAAAACAATGAAATAAAAAAGATGGGTGGAAACAAAAGAAAATCCAAAAAAGAGAATTGGCGGGTCAAAAGAAGAACAATAATGCAGGGATGACACATAATTGCCAGGCAAAAGTTGTGTTTTTAAAACTTGTGATGCTTATCTATTGTGATCTAACTATTAACAAGTTTTTGTCGTTGATGAGTATCAGATAAAATATTTAGCAACTGGCATTCTCGCACATCACAACTACAACACTCGTTCTAAAAGCATGACAAAAGCAGTGACCCAAGAAATTGAGCCGACAATCATGGATCCCGTGCAAGAGGAGGAAGTAATAGATGTGAATAGCATGAAAGAAGAAGTTTATAAGTTGAAATAGCACATGTCGGAAATGTATTAGGCCTGGTCAAGGGGGCAACCCTTACCTACTTAAACAGCCAACCCCACATATATTCCTCCCTCAAACCCGAACCAAAATTCACCCACCGTGAACTCATCTTCTACATATCCTACTTACCCACACTATTACGCCACTACATCACAAGTACCACCCTCACTACCTAAACAAGCTCTGCCACCACCATCCCAGGCCGCTCCCGTGCATGTGGCACCACCACCAGCCATTTTACATAAATCCTCCAGTGAGTGTGTATTTCATATCCAGGATAATCATTACTACCCTCCAGAACCCACCTTCAGACAACATGATTCTTACACCTCACTTATCGACATGACGAAGTAGGAGAAACCTGCTAGAAACCTTGAACAAGAAGAGATGGCCAGGAAAATGAAGAGCCTTGAGCAGTCATTTTGCAATATGCAGGGTTTAGGAGGCCAAGTTAGTGTGTCATACAAGGACTTGTGTTTGTTCCCCGAGGTACAGCTACCCGCTGGGTTTAAATTACCAAAATTTGACATGTATGATGGCCATGGTGATCCAGTGGCCCATCTGAAAGGATATTGCAGCAAATGCATGGAGCTGGGGGGGGGGGGGGAAATGAACTACTTATAGCCTACTTCAGTCAAAGCCTCAGTGGCTCAGCATTGGAATGGTACACCCGTCAAGATCATACCCGATGGTTCATTTGGGACGATTTGGCTCAATTATTTGCGAACCATTTTCAATATAATTTGGAAATTTCCTGATAGATTGTCATTGGCCAAAATGGAAAAGAAGATTGGAGAGAACTTTCGAGAGTATGGTTTCAGGTGGAGGGAACAGGCGGCCCGTGTGGATCCACCAATAAAAGAAGAAGAAATGGTAGATTGTTTCTCACAAGCTTTGGAGCCGACATACTATGGGCATCTGGTGTCTGCAATCGGAAAGACCTTTAATGAGGTAGTGAAGATGGGGAGTTTTGTGGAAGAAGGTTTGAAAACAAAAAAGATTATGAGTTACTCGGCCATCAAGGCTACAAATCAAGCAATTCAGACGGGGACGGGAGGATCAATTGGGAAGAAGAAGAAAGAAAAAGTGGCGGTTATAGAGGGAAGATCTTGGTCCCGGGGCCCCAACCCATATCATCACCAACCTCGCCCATACCAACCATACCCACCAACAACGTATAACCCACCTCCACATTATTATCCTCCAAATGGTCCCCAGTTTTCTGTCCAACATTCCTAGTCTTACCCGCCGCCTCAACCTTCATGGCGAGCCCCAGTTCCTCAGAATGTCTACCATGCCCAAAATTCCTACCCACCATCAAAAACCTATAGAAATCCCAACCGAACCAATTTTCGTCCTGACCCTAAAGTGAAAAGTGACAGGGCTCAGAGAAAGAAAACATTCATTCCTCTGGGAGAATCATATACTAGCCTCTTCCACCGATTGAGAGAATTGGGGATGCTAAGTCCCATTGAGCCTAAAATTCCCAACCTTCCAACGAGAAACTTAGATCAATCCATCCATTATGAATAATTTTATGCGGCACCGGGACATGACACGGAGAAATGTTGGCACTTAAAGTCTGCGATACAAGAACTCACTGACTTCACAAGAATTGAGGTGCAAGCAACCGAGACTCCCAACATAATGCAAAATCCTTTGTCGGTGCATCATGAAACACATATGATAGAGCTAGTACAGGGAGAAAGCTGCAAAAAAAAACCTCTCAGACTGTAATGACAATCAAAACAAAAAGCAAGGCGGAGGAGAAAGTCGGGAGTGAGAAATTCCAGTAAAACAGCCATCAGTGATGATTGAGCCCGAGCCGGTAAAGGTGATAGTACCAGAGGTGAAGCCCATACTGACTGTGAAAGGGGCTTATATAGAACCAGTTATTATCAAGCCAGTTGTTCAGATGCTGATTGTGAATACCAAATTTGTACCTTGGAATTATGACAAGGTAACTGTTATGTACAAAGGGAAAGAAGTCAAGGGGGAAATCTGTGAAACTTATGGTTTGATCCGGTCTGGGCGATGTTTTGCCCCTGATGATTTGAGAAAGGCGAAAGTTATGAAAGAAAATCCAACTCATGTGAAGAAAGCGGTCACCGAGGAAGAAGTTGAGGAGTTCCTAAAAAAATGAAAGCTCAAGATTACTCCATAGTTGAGCAATTGAGAAAGACACCAGCTCAAATATCTTTGCTATCTCTGCTGATTCATTCCGATGAACACCGAAGGGCGTTAATGAAGATCCTAAATGAAGCTCACGTACCAGAAAAGATCACGGTGTGTAATTTGGAAAAGATTACAAACAAAGATTTTTAAGGCAAATAGGATAACATTCTGAGACGATGAGCGACCACTAGAAGGGACGGAGCACAACAAGGAATTATATCTCATAGTGAAGTGTGAGGAATCAGTGGTGACTCCTGTCTTGGTCGATAACGGGGGTCGAGTGCTAATATTTTTCCTTTGTCTACTATGGGAAAACTGAAAGTTGATAATGAGAGGATTCACAGAAATAGTGTATGTGTGAGGGGGTTCGACGGAGGTGGAAAGAACCTCGTGGGACATATCATACTAGAACTCAACATCGGACCGGTGGATTTCACCTTGGAGTTTCAAGTGTTGGACGTTCTTGTGTCCTATAACCTCCTGTTAGGACGTCCATGGATCCACACTACAAAAGTGGTGCCATCTTCACTACGTGAAATGGAGAAGTTTGAATGGGATCAGCAAGAGATAGTAGTGCACGGGGAAGATAATGTTTGTAATGCCATCACGTAATTTGAAGAAGTTGAAGGAGACAAAGATCCTTGGGTGTACCAAGTGATGGACACCGTGATTGTGAAAAAAATATCAAGATTACTAAAAAAGTTATGAAAGAAAATCCAACTCATGTGAAGAAAGCGGTCACCGAGGAAGAAGTTGAGGAGTTCCTAAAAAAATGAAAGCTCAAGATTACTCCATAGTTGAGCAATTGAGAAAGACACCAGCTCAAATATCTTTGCTATCTCTGCTGATTCATTCCGATGAACACCGAAGGGCGTTAATGAAGATCCTAAATGAAGCTCACGTACCAAAAAAGATCACGGTGTGTAATTTGGAAAAGATTACAAACAAAGATTTTTAAGGCAAATAGGATAACATTCTCAGACGATGAGCGACCACTAGAAGGGACGGAGCACAACAAGGAATTATATCTCATAGTGAAGTGTGAGGAATCAGTGGTGACTCCTGTCTTGGTCGATAACGGGGGTCGAGTGCTAATATTTTTCCTTTGTCTACTATGGGAAAACTGAAAGTTGATCATGAGAGGATTCACAGAAATAGTGTATGTATGAGGGGGTTCGACGGAGGTGGAAAGAACCTCGTGGGACATATCATACTAGAACTCAACATCGGACCGGTGGATTTCACCTTGGAGTTTCAAGTGTTGGACGTTCTTGTGTCCTATAACCTCCTGTTAGGACGTCCATGGATCCACACTACAGAAGTGGTGCCATCTTCACTACGTGAAATGGAGAAGTTTGAATGGGATCAGCAAGAGATAGTAGTGCACGGGGAAGATAATGTTTGTAATGCCATCACGTAATTCGAAGAAGTTGAAGGAGACAAAGATCCTTGGGTCTACCAAGTGATGGACACCGTGATTGTGAAAAAAATATCTGAATGAAAAAATATCCCAGTACCCAAAGTGACCCTTGCAGCAGTCATGGTTGCCAAGGAAGTTACAAAGAATAGTTCTCTCCGGGAAAAGGTCTAGGAGTTGCCTTGCAGGGTATAACATACCCAGTTCATCTTCCGGGTAGCTCTAACACTTTCGGCCTGGGTTTCAAGCCAACCATTGCTGATACGCAGAGATCCAAATGATTGAAAAAGAAAGGGTGGACCCTCCCCAAACCTATCCCAAAACTGGCCTAGTCCTTTGTCAAGCCTGGTACACAAAGACGTCTGGCAACTATCATGCCGGGCCATGCAGAGATAAAGCCAGATGAAGAGTTATTAGTAAGGTTTGAGAGGTTGTTTGAAGGTGTGAATATGATAGAAGCAGCCGAGGAAACAAGCAAGATGGATGTTCAATTTGTTGGACCCCACATCAGGCTAAATAACTGGGCAGCTACTCCTCTTCCAACCAGGAGGGAGTTGTGGTAGTTAGCTTTTAATATTCCATTCCCAAAACTGTCTTGTTTCAAAAATGGTAATCCTATGTTCCGTCTAGTCAAATGTATCCAAACCATGCTACCTTTCAAAGTTTAATGAAATGCAATTTCTTTCTTCCTCTATTTTTAGCCTTATTTTATTCTTTTTTTTCTCTTGTACGGTCCAGTTTTTGCTTATTTCAATGATGTGTCATGCATGAAGGATTCCTGGTCCAGTCTCGATAATCAAATAGTTTTACAGGAAATTGAAAATGAATATGAAGTGGAATATGAGAATGAGGAAGTGTTGGAGGAAATTAGTAAGGACTTGAGCCATTATGAAGAGAAGCCCAAACCAAACTTAAATGAGACGGAGTCTATTAATTTGGGAAATGAGGAGAATATTTGGGAAACAAAGATTAGTGTGCACTTAGAGGCTTCACTCAAAGAAGATTTGATCAGGTTGTTACATGAGTACAAAGCCATATTTGCTTGGTCTTATGATGACATGCTCGGGCTCAGTACTGACTTGGTGGTACATAAGTTTCCCATTTATCCAGAATGCCGGCCGGTTAAGAAAAAGTTAAGAAAGTTCAAAACGGATATCAGTGTGAAAATAAAAAAAGAGGTTAGTAAGCAGTTTGAGGCAAAGGTCATACGAGTCACCAAGTATCCCACCTGGTTAGCCAATGTTGTGCCTGTTCCAAAGAAAGACAGAAAAACCAGAGTGTGTGTTGATAATTGAGACCTCAATAAAGCCAGTCCGAAGGATGATTTTCCATTGTCAAATATCCACATATTGATTGACAATTATGCCAAACATGAGATTGGTTCTTTTGTGGATTGTTATGCGGGTTATCATCAGATCTTGATGGACGAAGAAGATGCAGAAAAGACAACCTTTATCACACATTGGGGGACATATTGCTATAGAGTAATGCCATTTGGGCTGAAGAATACTGGAGCTACCTATATGAGGGCAATGACCACTATATTTCATGACATGATATATCGAGAGATTGAGGTATATGTGGATGATGTTATTATCAAATCCAAAAAGCAGTGTGATCATGTCAAAGACTTGAGGAAGTTTTTCTAGAGGCTTCCAAGATACAATCTCAAGCTCAATCCAGCAAAATGTTCTTTTGGAGTACCATCAAGAAAGTTATTAGGTTCGTGGTAAGCCGGCGTGGTATTGAATTAGACCCGTCAAAGATAAAAGCAATTCAGAACTTGCCTCCGCCAAAGAACAAGAAAGAGGTGATGAGTTTGTTGGGCAGGTTGAATTATATTAGCAGATTTATTGCTCAGCTGACATCGACTTGTGAGCCCATTTTTAAATTATTAAAGAAATATGTTGCGGTGAATTGGACTGAGGAATGTCAAGATACATTTGACAAAATCAAGGAATATCTGGCCGATCCTACTGTGTTAGTTCCTCCAGAACCTAGAAGGCCCTTGATCCTTTATCTGACTGTATTGGATAATTCTTTTGGCTGTGTACTGGGACAGCATGATGAAACAGGAAAGAAAGAGCAAGCAATATACTATCTTATTAAGAAATTTACATCTTACGAGATAAAATACACTCAGTTGGAAAGAACATGTTGTGCTTTAACATGAGTTGCACAGAAGCTGAAACATTACTTGTCGGCTTATACCACTTATCTTATATCTCGGTTGGATCCACTAAAGTACATCTTCCAGAAGCCTATGCCCACAGGAAGGCTCGCTAAATGGAAAATTCTACGTATAGAGTTTGATATTGTTTATGTAACCCGCACTGCAATGAAGGCACAAGCAATCGCTAACCATTTGGCAGAAAATCCAGTTGATGATGAGTATGAACCGTTAAAGACATATTTTCCCGATGAAGAGACAATGAATATTGAAGAATTAGGACAAGACGACAAGCCAGGTTGGAAACTATACTTTGATGGGGCCGTCAATAGCAAAGGAGTCGGAATTGGAGCAGTGCTCATTTCAGAAACAGGTCAGCATTATCCTGTTACCGCTCTACTCCTATTTTTCTGTACTAATAACATGGCCGATTACGAAGCATGTATACTAGGATTAAGAATGGCAACAGACATGGGTGTTCAAGAGATTTTGGTCATGGGCGACTCGGAGATCTTGATACATCAAATTCAGGGAGAATGGGAGACAAGGGATTTGAAACTTATACCATGCCAACAGAGTCTACATGAACTATCTCAGAGGTTTCAATCTATAGAGTTCAAGCATATCCCAAGAATGCACAACGAAGTTGCACATGCCCTGGCCACATTGTCGTCCATGTTGCACCATCTGGATAAAGCTTATATAGATCCACTGAAAATACAAGTTCGTGATCAAAATGCTTATTGTTTCACACTAGAAGAGGAACTTGACGTTGAGCCATGGTTCTATGATATTAAAGAATATTTGAGGATGAGGGTGTATCCAGCGCAAGCCACGGGAGATTAGAAAAGGGCTATAAGGCAACTAGCGAATGGATTTTTCTTCAGCGGAGGAATTGTATATAAGAGAACCCCAGATTTGGGTTTACTGAGATGTATAGATGCACAGCAGGCCAATATTATCATGGATGAAATACATGCAGGAGCTTGTGGACCTCATATGAGTGGATATGTTTTGGTCAAGAAAATACTAAGGGTTGGATACTATTGGCTCACCATGGAGCGAGATTGCATTAGATATGTGCGAAAATGCCATCAATGCTAGATACACGGGGACTTGATCCATTCCCCACCCTATGAGTTGCATACAATGTCAGTTCCATGACCTTTTGTCACCTGGGGCATGGACGTTAGCGGTCCGATAGAACCCGCAGCATCTAACGGGCACATGTTTATCTTGGTAGCTATTGATTATTTCATAAATAGGTGGTGGCAAGGACATTTAATGAAGTAAAAAAGAAGGCAGTAGTGGATTTCGTACATACAAATATCATTTGCCGCTTCGAAATTCCCAAGGTGATTATCACGGACAACGGAGCAAATCTTAACAGTCACCTCATGGCGGAGGCGTGTCAAAAGTTCAAAATTCTGCACCGCAGTTCTACACCTTATCGGCCTAAAGCTAATGGAGAAGTTGAAGCTGCAAATAAGAACACTAAGAAGATTCTCAGGAAAATGGTGGAAGAGTCAAGACAGTGGCATGAAAAATTACCATTTTCTCTAATGGGTTATCGTACTTCAATTGGTGCAACCCCTTACTCATTGGTGTACGGAACGGAGGCAGTAATACCTGCAGATATTGAAATACCTTCCCTCTAGATTATAGTTGAGGCTGAAATGGATGATGATGAATGGGTAAAAGCCCGGTTAGAGCAATTAAGCTTGATCGATGAAAAAAGGTTAGCAGCAGTATGTCACGGATAACTGTACTAACGAAGGATGGCCAGAGCATATAACAAGAAAGTACATCCATGGAAATTCGAAGTTGGACAATTGGTGCTAAGACGTATTTTACCACACTGGGCCAAAGCAAAAGGAAAGTTTGCGCCTAATTGGCAAGGGCCATTCATGGTGTCTCGGGTATTGTCCAACGGAGCTTTATATCTAACAGATGTGGAAGTGAAATGTGTAGAGTCTGCTATCAACTCTAATGCAGTCAGAAGATACTATGTATGATTCCTTTTTCATGTATACAATTGTATTTGTTGTCACACCTCCTTTTTCCGCATGCCCGCAATGGTGCGAAGGGGTTTTTCCAATTAAAGGACAATCAAAACGGAATTTATTTATTAAAAATTCAGAGTCTCCACTTGGGAGATTTATAGTGTCCCAAGTCACTGATTTGAATCCTGAATCAAGGAAAAGAATGACTATATATTATAGTCCGCGAACCAAAAATCCGGATAAGGAATTCTGTTAAACCGGGAGAAGGTGTTAGGCATTCCCGGATTCCGTGGTTCTAGCACGGTCGCTCAATTGTCATATTCGGCTTATTTATCTGATTTATATCATGTTTTAACTTATGTGTAAACTTTAACTTTTAACTGCTATTAATATTATTATTCTATAAGAATTGCAACGCCGCAAAAACATGTCTCGAACCACACCGTACCAGTACGGCCGTGATTGTCAACGCATTTCGACTAAGTTGAGATTTGGATTTGGGTCACATAAATGTGCACCCGTATTTGGAGAGGTATTATTATTAACATACGCGCCTAGAGAGACTACTTATTTGCATTTTTGAGAAGGCCGTGAAATTCGCTAAGAAACAGCACATCTCGAAATCTAAGTATTTTATATATACATTTATGAGGGGCCCACAGCTTGTGCATTTTTATTTTTTTGGCGAAGCTCATCTAGTTCTTTATTTAAGGATATCCTAAAGTGATTACGACCCTTCTTAATTTGTCTAAAAAAATAAGTAAAGGCATTAATTAATCTTTCGTTGGCCCAAAATAATAAGTTTTAAACTAAACATACCTTCAAACTCAAATATAACTCGGATAAAATGAATTCTATGACTTTCGGGCAGTAAACTAAAACTAGCGCATCAAATAATGAGCCAATGCGTGTAATAGTTAACATGAATTGGAAAATCACACAGTTTCAACTTCCTTAACCCACATAAGCTACTTACGACTACAATTACAAAACATGTTGCATATTAATTCAAGTTTCAAATTCCCTCACTATTACTTAGTTTATTAGACTGCGGATGCACGAGCTCAAATTGAGCGTTAACAGAGCCACGATGAGAATTACAATTCGAGATCTAATGATGCTAGCCTAAAATGAATCGCCTATAGTCAACCTTACTAATTGCATACACTTAACAATGATTCCAGCCTTTTAAACCATGCATGTACTCTAAACTTTCTCAATTCGAAAACTCAGAACTTTTATAATGATTCACATTGTATAAAACTCCCATAAAAGATTCACATTACTTCAATAAATTATATTATACCTAATCACATATTGAAAGTGTTTTGGGTAGCACTAGTAATCATCTTAACCAATAGAAACTGACTCAATTTAATCCTAACTGATACTCAACTGCCGAAATACATATACACGTATGCTTAACAGTTCCTTGCTTTAGCACGGTCCATTACATGTTACGAAATTCAATCAGTCCAATTAATTATCACAAGTAAGCTGACCCACTGAACTTTATCTAAAAAAAGTTAATTGTAATGTAAATGACTAATGAAACAATATAACTTCAATCAGGAATCAAGCAACAATTGTATTTCCTTTTTATGGAGGAATTACATCAAATCAGTTCCAAGTGGATATACCTGGAAATGGCAATACAATGAGAAGAGGAATAGATCAGCAACAGCAATACCAACAGTAGTACAACAGCAAGGATCAAATGTAGTTCAAACAATTGACAGCCCAGGAACAGTTGTAGAAAAACCAAACAGCAACACCAACACCAAACAAAAAAAACTCAAGCAATATATGCAATGATTTTTTATCTTGTAAAACCCAGCAGTGATAGCCAACACTCAAATACCCAATTGAACTTCAAACTGAAACAAGAGTTCAATGGAGCAGTATTTTCAGCTTATACTTTCAGATATCGAGTCTGTTTACAACTTCTAAGGGCAAACAACTTAATGTCTTAGCTCTCTATTTCTCTCCTATGAAACTCCTTCAGTATATATATCTCTCAAGTCTTTTTTCTCTATGTTTAAAACTCTCTCTGTGAGTTCCCCCCCAAAATGTGTATTTTCTGTCCCTTTTATAGACAAAGAAAAACGAGCCCTACAACCCCTTTTTTCATTATTTTAAACCAACCAGCCATGTTATTCCTTCCCCTTTTCTTTACACCTATGTATTTCAGCATTTTGACTGTTCCCGCATGTTATTTTTTGCTTTCCAGCTCTTAGGAGAATTATCACTAATTAAACAACTGAATGAACCCATATTCTTCCCTGTATTCCCCACTCAAAATTGTCTAATTATGGGTGTTGTTTCACTAAGGACTGCAAGAGCTGGTGGTTTTAAAATTCTCAAATCCTAATTCAAACGGGGATACTACCAGCTATATCCAAACCCTTAATTCAAAACACAACAATTACAGATTATTGGTCCATCCGTAGGACCAGTCTGATCTTATCGCCCTTTTGTTTCGATCAAAGTGTTATAACTACTCGACAATATTCGACTAATCGACTATAACTCATATCACTGATAATGAACGCTCGACCTACGAATGTATCGATTATAGCTTTAACGGACAGATTTCAGGAAGTCGAGCATCCGAATTAACTAATTGATGACCTTAAGTGAATGAATCATACAAAGCAATTACAACAACTACCATATACTCAAACAGACAAGAAAAGAGATAAATCGACCAAATAAAACGTCCGTTGGAGAAGAAATGAAAACAGAGAAATTGCAATAAACGGCCAGAACAAACAAATAATCAAAACAAATAAAACAAGTACAAAAATAAACAAAGAAGAAAAGAAATAAGGCCATACCTCCATCAGTGAGAGAAAATAGAATCAAAATGAGACTGGACCACTCGAATTTGGATTTTTTTGAGTCGAACGGAACTTAATCGAAGTATTTTCAATCAAAAATACTCCGATTAAGGTCTATTAGACCCCAAATTTTGATTAATCGGGCCAATTTTGCCATTTGAATTTTTAGGGTTCTTAAGGGCTCGGATTGGGGTTCGATAATTTCGGGCGGGATTCAAACAAAACGGGGCATGGATTCGTGGAGGATAAGGTCTGGTGGTGGTATGGTGTCAATTTTTGGGCAATTGGTGTAAGTTAGTCTTGGGCTCGAATCTTCGATTGAACATTCGAGAAGATGTAGCTAGATTCGAGCCAATGGGTTTGTGGATTTAGGTTCAGGGCGTGATTGAGGCTTTGTGGTGTTAAAATGGCATGGTTTGGACCACCGGAACCACCGTGAGGCGATTTTCGGTTGGTGGGGCACGGTGGCATGCGGCGGCGTTTGCTTAAGTCTCTAGGGTTTAGAGAAGGGGACGAGGAATGGGGATTTGGGGGGGGGGTGGGGGTATTTGGTAAATTAAAATGCCACAATTAATTTGGGACGTTGGATCATTGGAGTCCAACGGCTCAGATCAATCCTTTTCTTTAGAACGGCGTCGTTTTGGTTAAATGGGGGGACTGGGTCGTTTGGGTATTGGGCAGACCGGATTTGGGTAAGGGATTATTGGGATTGGGCTCCGATTTGGGCTTGGCATTTTGAATTAGCCCAGTCCAATTTTTTTCTCCTCTCTTTTTATCATTATTTCTTTCTTTTCCTTTTTACTTCTAATAAACAAAATTCTAAATATACTACAAAAATCAAATTAATTTATAAAAAATACTAACTAGGTTCTACTAACAATTAACACATAAAATTAAATACCAATAAAAATTATAAATTACACAACTTTGACTAAAAATATTAAAACACAAAAAAAAACACATTTTGATTTTATATTTTTATAAGACAAATTACTTAATTAAATTCTAAATTCAAATGCAACATATACACATTAATTTACGAATAATAACGCACAAACAAACGCAAACGAAAAATAATTAAAATTAAACAAAATTCACAAAAAATCACACACAGCACAAAACTATATTATTTTTTTGAAATTTGGGAGTAATTCTCATGTAGGGCAAAAATCATGTGCTCACATTTGTCATAATCTTGAAATTAAAATGATGAAGGCATTTTATTTCTCTATCCAAACACTTTACCCATTGCTACCCGTTTTGAGCCTTATTGCATTATTCTTTCATACCCCTCTCTCGAAATCAATTATGAACAATGAAATGAACAGAAAAGAAAAGAAAAGAGAAGATTGAAAAAGAGAAAAAAAAAGAGAATGAAAAGAAAAGAAAAAGAGAATGAAGAAAAATGAAAAAATGATTAAAAAAGAAGAAAAAAAAGAAGAAAAGATATGAAAAAAATATACAAAAGAAAAATTGGGAAATAGTCAAATGACGAAGAAACCTTAGGGTAAGAACTACATTAGACTTGATCTCGAAAGGGTACGTAGGCAGCCTCAATGAGGTTCAGCCACGATAGAAATAAAATCCAAGATTCCCCGAATATTGAAACTGCGGCAGAAGTTATATTTTTTATAATTCTGAGAGTTGTAATTATTTTTGAACCCTCGTTTAAATTTTGAGCCTTTATACCCTTCTAAACCCATCCATAAGCCACACTATGATCCAAAGAAAGACCTTCTGATTGATTTCAAGAAAATGACAATGCAACGGGAAGAAAGAGAAGCACATCAGGGACAATACCCAGGAGTTTGGAGACAGAAAAACAAAGATAAATAAATGAGAGAGTCTTATTGGTGAAAACCCTCAGGGCACCATAAGGCGAATGTGAATTGAGAGATAAATAAATGAGAGAGTCTTATTGGTAAAAAAACCCACGGGCACCATAAGGCGAATGTGAGGTGAGAGAAAATAAAAATAAAAATGAGAGAGTCTTATTGGTGAAAACCCTCACGGGCACCATAAGGCGAAAGTAAGGAACGACCTCATGAAAGGAAGATGGAAATACATATAAGGTTTGGGTTGATGAAAGGAGAAATTAAGTCAGCAACAATTTGATTGGACAGACTGGGTCGGATATTCAAATGCATGGCATGGTCAAAGGAATCAGCCTTCATACCCAGATAAGTTCTGTCTTTTACTTCAAAATATCCTCACCCCTAAAATTCAGGTCATTGCATTTCATTCTATTTGTTCAAAACCAGTTGCCAGTTAAAAGTTAACTACCAGCTTCTCATGTTGGATGGAAAAATAATAATGGATCCTTCAAAGGAAAAGAGAAAAAACAAACATAGCGATCACATAGCCAAAGGGAATAAAAGAGAATAGAAACAAAAAGAGAAAAACAAAAGAGGATCACAAGGAATAATCGGGAAGGCGATCAGGAATAAACTGCAAAGCAGTAAAAAGCAAGATCAGGAAGACCGTGGAAGCAAGGCTAGCAAGAATGCCAGTTGCTAACCATCATTTTATAACTAATAAATTGTTCACTGATTAAGACAGGGACAAAAGATTCAAATTCTTACCAATCACTTTAAAGTGAATGTGACCAATGTGGGAGCAAACAATCAAGCAGCAATAAAGGAGAGAATCCACAATGGAGAACTCAATAATATGGAACCTACCAGAACAACGAAGGAGGTATCATCTTTTATTTTTCAAAATTACACCCAGTTATCAAATTGAGGGAATATTTTTCTTTTCATTTCTGCATCAGGCATCCATCTGGATAACAAGGGAATATTTTTCTGCATTTTCATTTCTACATCAGGCGCCCACCTGGATAACAAGAGAATATTTTCTACATTTTCATTTCTGCATCATGCGCCCACCTGGATAACAAGGGAATATTTTCTACATTTTCATTTCTACATCAGGCGCCCACCTGGATAACAAGGGAATATTTTTCTGCATTTTTAATTTCTGTTCAGGCGTCCACCTGTATAATAAGGGAATATTTTTCTGCATTTTCATTTCTGCATCGGGCGCCCACCTGGATAACAAGGGGATATTTTCAGCATTTTCAATTTCTGTTCAGGCGCCCACCTGTATAACAAGGGAATACTTTCAGCATTTTCACTTCTGTTCAGGCACCCACCTGTATAACAAGGGAATATTTTCAGCATTTTCAATTTCTGTTCAGGCGCCCACCTGTATAACAAGGGAATACTTTCAGCATTTTCACTTCTATTCAGGCGCCCACTTGTATAACAAGAGAATATTTTCAGCATTTTCAATTTCTGTTCAGGCGCCCACCTGTATAACAAGGAAATACTTTCTGCATCATAAAAGTTTTTCTTTTCTAACAAAGTAACATCATGATATATTAAAAGCCCCATATTGGGGCAGAGGAAAAAGTTTTCTTTGTTTTTGCAATAAGCATGTACCAACCTGAAGAGCGAAGAAACGCATTTTGAAGTCATACAAATGGAGGGAAGTAATATTTTGGAAGCAAGTTACAAGCAAAAGATTTACCGAAAAATGGAAGATGCAAATAAAGAGCAACATGCAAGATGAATGATCGAGACAATACAAGAACACAATACATAGATAGGATTTTTTGTAATTCATAGACCATAGCTTAGGCTAGTTTCTTTTTATCCCAGTTTAATAAGGAGTCAATCAGCAGTAACAGCAATAACAACAGCAACAACAATGAAATCATAGTTCCCCTGGTTGTTTCAAACTACCAGACCTTCCCGGACTACACTCACCTGATTTTTGTTTAGCCGAGGATAAGTATGCAACCTCTTAAGCAGGGTACGGTCAAAAGCTTTTCAAAAATGCTTCATACGAAATATGTGAGTGGGCAAAACCACTCATTACTGCTCACTTATCTTTGCACTGAAACTCTTCATGTTCCCGTGCAAAGAGGGGCAGTTGTGAGCACGTGATTTTTGCCCCAAGCAATTGAATTCCAAAATTATAAAAAAATAATACAAAAATAATTTTTGTTTGCAATTGTGTGATTTGTGTGAAATACCAGTGTTTGTTTGAATTAAAATTGAAATAAAAATACAAAAAGGAATTAATTAAGAAAATATCACAAAAATTGTAGAAAAACTGCTAGGAAATTAGAAAATTAAGGAAAAAATACAAAAAAATATCGGAAAATAAAAGGAAAAATACAAAGAATGGAAAATAAAGGAAATATATCAGTTGTAAAATAAATACAAAGGAAAAAATACAAGAAATTAAATAAAATACAAGTCAAAATAATAAAAAGCACAAAAATACAATGTATAATTAATTTTGGCCAAATATACAAGGAATACACAAATATAATTAGCCCAAAACGTTTACACAAGACCAGGCCCAAAATCATATAGCCCGGTCTGCCAGTACTAACCAAACGACGTCGTACAAGTTAAACGAATCTAAGCCGTTGATTGTATTTGATCAACGGACCTTGTGAGGCGGTTCCCTCATAAGTGAAACGACGTCGCATATGAAATCAATCTCAACCGTTCGTTGCAATTGATCAAACGGACGAGGCCAAGGTGCCATTTAAATGAAACGATGTAGCTTAGGGCATTCAATTTCAACCGTCCATCATCTTAATCTAACAAACACAATGGTACCCTTCATTAATCTACACGACACCATTTTGAGGCCAAGGGATCCTAGTCGTTCATCTCATCAAATACAACAGCCGGGAATTAATGACATCACTTTAATAAATATACTTACACTCCCCTTCAGACCCCTCATTATACACACACACATATTCTATACCTAAACCCTAGCCGCCCTAATCTCCTTCTTCCTCTCCCCACCGTCTCCCATGGAGACCAGCGGAGGTCAACCCCAAACCTCCGTCTCCGGCTTAAGCCAACCCCAAACACCCTCCTTACCATGAAACAAACCTTAGCCTCCATTAATCCCGACCAAAATCTAGCAATCTTCCCCAATCTTGAAAATCCGATCGCCAGAACCCTAGCCGGCGACCACTTAGGGTATGAACAAGAGTCCCAAAATAACACCCCTTGACTACCTTGAGACGATCTACCACCCTATCTAGGTGGTTTCCCTCGAATAAGTCCCTAATTCGTCGAATATCTGAAAAACCCTCGCCGGAACCCTACTGCGGTGAGTACACAAAAACAACCCCACTCTCAAACCTTACCCCAGGTCTCCAGACCCCCTCTCACACACTCAAATCAAACCCCAAAGCCCCATTTGGAAGATCTAGCACTTAGAAGACTAACAGTCTTTGAAACTCTACAAATCAAGAAAAATGAAAAGAACGAAGAAGAAAGAAAGAAGAAAAGAAAGAAAGAAAAGGAAAAAATAAAAGGAAAGGCCTGGAAAAGCTAAGTACCCCCCTCCCCCCATCTTTGTTTTCCTATGCTGAAACTTTTTTCTTTACATGCCTATTATGCTTGTCTAAATCCGTTCCTATGCATGTCTAAAATATGAATCTATCTCTGTTTTTGTATCTAATTCATACTTGTTCATGCTAGCCCTGAATCTTATACATGCCTGAAATTATCTAAGTGTTCTTAGGATTCTGATGTTAACTACTCATGAATCATGTGCTAATTAGCCCGTTTTTATGTGATTTTTCAGTATATTCTGTCTCGATTGGGTTTTAGTTAGTTGGAATTCAACCATTATCAAATTTTTCCTCTGAGTTCTAATTAATTGAAAGCTAAGTCGTGATTTAGGTTATTTGTGCAAAACAACATGAATCTGGTTATATTTGTAATTTGATTCGTATGTTAGTTTATTTTAAACCTTTGAGTGATTATGTATACTTAGGTCATATGTATAAATGTTTTATGGCTATGTTTGTGAATTAAGTATGGGTTTGATTAGTGGCTATATTCTGATAAGTGGCTATGTTCTGATTAGTGGCTATATGTAAAAGATGCTAAAATTGAAAAGAGTTGTAGTCTAAAATTGATTGTCTTAAAGACATGGCTTATGGTGGCTATTTGTTAAATACGTACTACCCTAGTCTTGCCAGACCTAAGGCAGGTCGGTTAATAATAATTAAATACAAGGGGTAAAAGGGGAAGGGCAAATGGCATTCTTGTGGATTAAATAGAGCCTATAGGGACAAAAATGACTTTAATGCTTGGTATTTTTGAAATTACTTGAATAATAAGGGGTATACTAGGTAGAGTTAAAAGGAATTTTTGTAAAAAACCTTAGCAAGTGGGGGTCATTGGGTAAAACCTGCCTAATATAACCCAATAGAACCGCCCAGAACCTTCTAGCAGGGGTTCAAGGGCATTTCAATACAATTTTAATGGACTATACTGTAATTAATTGAAAAGAATAAGGGGAGGAAAATAGAATTAACTTATTTGAAATTCCCCCCATAATGACTCTATACATAGGCTTCTATAAGCCTGAAAAGGGGGTTCCACATCTTCGAGATTTTTAGAGTTCGTAATTTTTTATAGTTAAAAGGGTTAAATTCTACTGGTTCCACTTTTGATAATTGAGAGAGATTCAACTGATACTATTGGTATACTTAATCTTCAATTCGAGAATTGTTGCTTTGGGATCTTTGGGTGGTGTTTATCTGTTGTTTTGTCCTCACTAGCTTGGATTTTGTTTTTTCTCGAAGTTGATTGCTACTTGTTCATCGAGTTTGGGAATTGTTGTGTTGTTCATCTGTTATTTACTGGTGTCTCTCTGCTGTTATCATTGCTGACTGATTCTGTTCTTCATCCCCTTAGAACTCACTGGTTCATTTTCTTTGATCAGGTACACATCTGTTTCCTGGAGATGTAATTGAGATTTGTGATGAAGAAATGAAACTTAGTTGATCTATGATGAAGCTATTTCTGTTTCTTCTTTCTAGCTATAGTTGTATTTCGTAGAAGCTATTGTAATTCGTTAGGCATTGGTTGTAATAATTAACAACCATATGACATTGATTTAGATTAGAATATAGTAGTTAATGTAGTAGGTAAACGTAGTTAATAGTCTATCACTTAATTCAAAACTAAAATAGGTTAAAATGAAGTTAATTCACTTAGGTAAGTAAAAATAAAATTCTGAAACTGGACGTATAAACTGGTAATTAGTTACTCTGATTAGTTAAACCCTGAATCTTAATCAATTTAATCTAAAAGGAAATAAGCAGTTTATAAGTTTAAATTCATTATCGCCTTGCTTCACTTAAAAGTAACTTAGATATAAAATTGTTTTAGATTTTTGTGGTTGTTAATAACTCAAGCATGTTTCATTAGTATTACAACACTGTTTCCCTTTAGTTTTAAGAACAAAGTGACAAAATGAGTTGTGCAACTAGAATCATGATAACTACTTAAAATCAGAACCCGTCATATAGTATAATAATACTGATACAATTATGGTGTTTTGTTGATTGTTAGATACTGAAACTAGAAGCGATTGAAATGTAATTTGGTACCTTTTTTTGGGAATAATATGATTTTACTGATTTTCTCTACATTTGTTCAAATACTGTTAGCCTATTCTTTCTTTCGCTTTCAAAGTCTGGGCCCAATCCTGAGTATAGGCCCAGGTTTGATTCACCAGATGTTCGCGTTATCAAGTAGAGACAATAGCGTACGTTGGGCTTCTGAAGTCCAAAAATCCTTAATAGTGGACTGTTAAGTCAGTCTGAAGTCCAGGCCCTAATAATGAATAATGGCCTGGACTCCAAACATTGTAGCTTTGAAAAATAACACAAAAACAAATATGCATATTAGGAAGAAAAAACAGAAATAGAAAACATAGTGTAGAAATAGGATTGAACCTTAAAATAAGGGATGAGCCTCGTTCCGTAGATGAAAAATACACGGGGCCCCCCAAACGGATTTCAATGTAAAAATGCTAGACTTGGAGGGACCGTTTAGCGAATTTTGCGGTCCTTCCCAAAGATAATAAAGATGTAGACATTATAGGCACGATAAATAAAATTACGTTCCTAATACGGGTGTACATTTTATGTTACCCAAATCTTAAATCACGGCAAAGCTGAAATGCACTAAAGTCACATGCATACTAATTGCGGTGCGACTTGAAATGCGTTTTCGTAACGTCGCAAGTCCTAAAAAATAACAAAGCGGAACATTAATAGCATTTGAAAATTGAAGCATATAAATCAGATAAAACAAATACGGCAGTTGAGCGACCGTGCTAGAACCACGGAATCCGGGAATGCCTAACACCTTCTCCCGGGTTAACAGAATTCCTTATCCGGATTTTTATTTTTGCGGACTATTAAATAGAGTCATAATTTCCTTGGTTCAGGATTAAACCGGTGATTTGGGACACCATCATTGAAAAAAATCCTTCCATATTATTATTATATCCCTTCTCGGGGTGTAGTAATAAATAGTGAATCGTATAGAAAAAGAAGGTGTGACAATTGCGATCGCATTGTATAACCTGTCCCCCCTCACTTTTTCTTCTATGCATTCACATGGGTCTTTATGCAATCGCAGTGCTTATTCCCATTACCCTATGTGATCGCAATGCTTTCTCCGCGATCGCATAGGGCACTTTTGCCCAGTTAAATTTTAATAAACAAGGCAGAACCAGTGCACTCAGGATTTTCACTCTTTTATTACGAACGCTCTTCTCTTCCAAGCCCTGGGAAGCCATTAAAGCCCCCAAGCTTCAAGACCATTTGATTAAGTAATTTCCCGCTTATTTCCTTCATTTTTCATTCATTAATTAACAAGTTTCTAAGCCTAAATCATGAAATCAAGGTAGAAATTATGGGGTTTGAGCAAAGTTAGGGTTTTGGGAATTTTTGGTAATTGAACCCTAATTTGGGGTCAAATCTTAAAAAAAATATATAGTTGCACTCGTGGGAGTATGGGTGAATTTATTTTGGTTCAAACCTTGGGTTTTGACCAAGCAGGCCCGGGGTCAATTTTACAATTTTTGGGCAAAATGTTAAAAGGACTTAAATTAAGCAATTGGGCTGGTTTGTTGAGTAGTATTGATGATATTAAATAAATTATGTATAGATATGATTGAATTGGAGCGAAATTCGAAAGGAAAGGCATTTCTTGAGGACTGAGTTAACCGTAAACCTTTGAGTTAAGTGTTTGGTGTAACCCTAGCTTGAGGGAATAGGAGTTGAGTCCTGTTGCTAATTACTATGTGATCGAGTATGATGTATAGGCATGGTGACGAGTATCTATACATTGGTGTCTAGCATGACCGTGAGTCCTTATGATATGAATTTCATGTTATTGTAAAATGTCTAGACAGTGTGGGTCGGGTTGCACGTCGCAACAATGATAAATAATAAATAATGTAGGTCAGGTCGCAAGCCGCAACAAGTGATATGTGGAGCGGGTTGTACGCCGCAACAATGGTAATTATGGAGCGAATTGCACGCCGCAACAGTTTTTAACATATGTGGTTATGTCTGAATATTTATTTCTTGTTTCACTGTGGGATTAAGCTATTTTTGGCTGTTACTCTGGATTACTGTTTAATTGTATTTCCCCGCAGCATGTTCCCCCTCCCATGTTGTTAATTTATTGGTACTCAAATTTTTGCTGTATATTTTATAACTGCACAGTTTTATGTAGTGTCCAGTCTAGCCTTGTCAATACTTCGTCGGGGTTAGGCTAGGCACTTACTAGTACATAGGGTCGGTTGTGATGATACTACACTTCTATGCATCTTTGCACAGGTCCAGGTTTTGAGCAGCAGCAGCAGTACTTCGATAGCAGGATCTTATTACTATGAGACTGAGGTAGCTTGTAGGCGTCCGTAAGCCCGGCGTCTCTTCTTATGCTTTTCCTTTATACTGTGGTCTCATTATTTATAGACAGACAACTGTTATATTTCTTTAACACCATTATATGTAGTTTATTCTTAGTGGTTCATGAGTATGTGACACCAAATCGTGGGTAGAGGATGTTGCTGAGTATTTCGTATTTATTTCAGACTTATAAAATTAGACTTCCATAATTATGGTTATTACTATCGTTTATGCTATTAAATTGACAACGGGAAGGTTATACTAATGAAAATGGTGAGTAAATTAGCTTGCCTAGCTACCACGAGTAGGCGCCAATACGATCCCGACGGTGGGAAATCTGGGTCTCGACAAGTTGGTATCAGAGCACTAGGTTACATAGGTCTCACAACTCACGAACAAACTTAGTAGAGTCTGAGGGGTAGGTACGGAGACGCCTGTACTTGTTCCCCAAAGTCTAATGAGTTAGGAAAAATCTCTCATTTGTTCTTTCTTGTCGTGCGATTTGGTTCCTCAAATGCTGATTGAATTTTTACTCTGTTCTTTTGCAGATGGCGAGAACACGTGCTTTCTCATCCGTTGATCAGCAGTCCGAGCGTCAGGCAGCTCCCGTGAGGGGTAGAGGCCATGGTCATGTTGGAGGTCGTGGTAGGGGCAAAGCTCAGCCCCAAGCAGCAGTTCCAGTTCCAGAGGTGGAGCCTAATATTGATAATGGTGAGGAGGTTCCAGCCCCAGCAGCTCTAGTGGGCCCAGCTCATGTCCTAGGAGGGATCATGTTCACCCCGGATCTTCAGGATGCTCTTGTCCGGATAGCATGCTTTATGAATAGTATTGCCAGAGCAAGTTTGCTGCTGTAGCACCACCCACTTCTTAGGGTGGAGGAGCGGTTCAGACTCTTGTTATGTGTACTCCGGAGCAAGTAGCTCCCCAGGCTTAGGCCCTAATGGTTCAGCCGTAGTGGCAGCTTAGACAGGCACTACAACTCAGGCCGGAGATAGAGCGGCCATGTCTTTTGATGCTTTGTGGAGACTTGATCGGTTTTCCAAGCTCTTTACCACCACTTTCAGTGGTGCTTCATCAGAGGATCCCCAGGATTTTCTATTCAGTTGTCACGAGATTCTCAAGACTATGGGTATAGTGGAGACCAACGAGGTCAATTTTGCACCTTCAAGCTTGCAGGATCCGCCAAGACTCGGTGGAGAGATTTCTGCCTATCTAGGCCAGCAGGGTCCCCAGCTTTGACATGGGATAGGTTTGCAGAATTATTCTTGGAGAAGTTTCTCCCTGTTACCCAGCGGGAAGCACTTCGTAGGCAGTTTGAGCGCCTCTAGCAGGGCTCCATGACCGCTACTCAGTACGAAACTAGATTTGTGGATTTGGCACGTCATGTAGTTATGATACTCCATTCAGAGCGTGAGAGGGTCCAGAGGTTCATTGATGGATTAATTTAGCCGATCCATCTTTAGATCGGCATGGCAGTTGGTAGTGACGTTTCCTTTCGGGAGGCGTCCAACACGGCCCGCAGAGTTGAGATGGCCCTCACTTGGGGAGGTGTTAGATGTTAGTCAAGAGGCCTCATCATTCTGGCAGGTTCAACGGTGCCTCATCTGGAGGCATGGATTCTTATGATAGGGTGGCATCTTCCAAGCCTTTTTAGTCAGCCCTCCAGGCCTCACAGGATGGTTTAGGTGATCGTGGTTTTCGTGAGCAGTATTCAGATCAGTAGCCCATTAGTGCACAACCTCTTTAGAGTGTTCGTGGAGGTCATTCGGGTCGTGAGGTCCAGTCTCGTTGTTCTGATGGGTGTTATGAGTGCGGAGAATACGGTCATATCAGGAGAGTTTGCCAATGAATAAGGGGTGCACAGACACATCAACAGGGTCCTCGCCCCATGATTCAGGCACCAGCTGACCCACAGCCTTGCCAGCCAGCCAGGGGCGGAGGTAGGGATCATAGAGGTGGAGGTCAAGACCATAGAGGTGGAGGCCGTCCTGCCAGGGGTAGAGGTTAGTCGGTGGATGACCGTCCCAGATACATAGTTCAGGGAGTGGTACCGATCCCCGATTTTATGCTTTGCTAGCCAAACCAGAGGCAAAGGCGTCAGATGCTATGATTACAGGTACCATTCTGGTTTGAGATAGAGATGCTTTAGTACTATTTGACCCTGAGTCTACATATTCATATGTGTTTTCCTACTTTGCACCATGCCTAGCTATGTCTAGTTATGCCTTGGACATTCATGTCTATGTGTCTATGCCAGTGGGTGACTGTATAGTAGTCGACTGGGTGCATCGTTCCTGCGTGATTATGTTTGAGGGTCTTGAGACCCGTGTAGATTTATTACTGTTAGATATGGTGGTCTTTGATGTTATGTTGGGGACGGATTGGTTGTCCCCGTATCACGTTATTCTAGATTGTCACGCTAAGACCGTGACCTTGGCTTTGCCAAAATTACCTCGACTAGAGTGGAAAGGGACCCCAGGTCACGCCACCCGCAATGTTATTTCATAGGTTAAGGCTCGATGCATGGTCGAGAAGAGGTGTTTAGCTTATATGGAATATGTTCATGACTCCAGCGCAGAGGTTCCTTCTATTGACTTTGTTCCTATTGTACGGGAGTTCCCTGAGGTTTTCTCTTCAGACATGTCGGGTATGCCACCCGACAAGGATATTGACTTCTGTATCGATCTAGCTCCGGGCACTCAGCCTATGTTTATTCTGTCGTATTGCATGGCCCTGCTAGAGCTAAATGAATTAAAAGATCAGTTGCAAGACTTGCTAGAGAAGGGCTTTATCAGGCCTAGTGTTTCTCATTGGGGTGTGCCGGTGTAATGTGTAAAGAAGAAGGATGGTTCGATACGGATGTGTATTGATTACAGGCAATTAAACAAAGTGACGATAAAGAATAAGTATCCACTGAGGATTGATGATTTGTTCGACCAGCTCCAGGGAGAATGGGTGTTCTTAAAGATAGACTTGAGGTCTAGCTACCATTAGCTGAAGATTAGGGCATCTGATGTCCCTAAGACAGCATTTCGTACTCGGTATGGGCACTACGAGTTTTTAGTCATATCTTTTGGGTTGACCAATGCCCCAACAACATTATGGAGTTGATGAACCGAGTGTTCAGGCCTTGCCTAGACTTGTTCGTGATAGTCTTCATATATGATATCCTGGTGTACTCCCACAGCCAGGAAGAGCACGAGAAGCACCTCAAAGTGGTTCTTCAGACTCTGAAAAATAATCAGCTATAAGCTAAGTTTTCAAAATGCGAGTTCTGTTTGAATTCGGTTGCATTCCTAGGTCATATTGTATCAGTGGAGGTATTCAGGAGGACCCAAAGAAGATTGAGGCAGTCAATAATTGGCGCCGACCAGATTTAGTGACCAAGATTTGAAGTTTCTTGGGGTTAGCAGGTTACTACCGTCGGTTCGTAGAGGGGTTTTCTTCTATTGCAGCCCCGATGAACAGGTTGACCCAGAAGGGTGCCCAGTTCCAGTGGTCAGATGAGTGTGAGGCAAGCTTTCAGAAGCTCAAGGCAGCTCTGACTACGGCACCGGTATTGATTTTGCCCACGGGTTCAAGGCTTTACACAGTCTAGTGTGATGCATCATGTACTAGGCTTGGAGCGGTATTGATGCAGGATGGCAAAGTTATTGCCTATGCTTCGAGACAGTTGAAAATATATGAGAAGAATTATCCGGTTTATGACTTAGAGTTGGCAGTGGTTGTTTATGCCTTAAAAATTTGGAGGCATTATCTATATGGTGTGGCGTATGTGGTATACACGGATCACAAGAGTCTTCAGTACTTGTTCAAGCAGAAGGAGTTGAATGTGCGGCAGAGAATATGTCTAGAGTTGTTGAAAGATTATGATGTTACTATCTTATATCACCCAGGTAAGGCTAATGTAGTGGCTGATGCGTTGAGTAGAAAGTCTTCCAGCATGGGTAGTCTTGCTTATATTCTGGTCAGCTAGAGACCGCCTGCTTTATATGTTCAGGCCATGGACAATTGATTTGTGAGATTAGATATTTCAGAGCCTAGCAGAGTGTTGGCTTGCACGGTTGCTTGTTCTTCTGTATTGGAGCGTATCCGTGAACAGCAGTTTAATGGTCCCTATTTGTGTGTCCTGAGAGACACGGTGCAGCAGGGAGGTGGTACGAAGGTAACCTTAGGTGATGACGGGGTGTTGAGATTGTAGGGGCGAGTTTGTGTACACAATGTTGATGGGATTTGAGAGTTGATCTTAGCGGAGGCCCATAGTTAACGGTATTCTATTCACCTGGGCGTCGCGAAGATGTATCAGGACTTGTGGCAGCATTATTGGTGGCGTACGATGAAAAAGGACATTATTACGTATGTCGTTTGGTGTTTAAATTGTCAGCAGGTTGTCACACCTCCTTTCGGCGCTAACCCGCGAGGGAGCGAAGGAGTTTTTCCAATTAAAGGACAATCAAAATGGGATTCATTTATTAAGAGATTCAGAGTCGCCACTTGGGAGATTTTTGGTGTCCCGAGTCACCGGTTCGAATCCCGAATTGAGGAAAGGTTTGACTATATTTAACGGTCCGCGAATCAGAAATCCGGATAAGGAATCCTGTTAACCCGGGAGAAGGTGTTAGGCATTCTCGAGTCCCATGGTTCTAGCACGGTCGCTCAATTATCATACCAGGCTTATTTATCTGATTTTATAACATATTTCAACTTATGTGCAAACTTTAACGTTTAATCGCTTTTGATTGTTATTCTTATTGTAAGAATTATTTTAATAAAGAATGGCAACGTTATGAAAATGCATTTCGAACCACGTCAAAATCAATGTACCCGTGGTTACCGACACATTTCGACTTCGTTGAGATTTAGATTTGGGGCACATAAATGTGCACCCGAGTTTAGGAAAGTAATATTATTAAACTAAAGCACCTACAACAACTACGTGTTATTAACTTTGCGGGAGGCCATGCAAATTCGCTAGATGGCACGTCCCGAATTCTATGTATTTGAATATAGATGTTTACGAGGGGCGTCATGATTTGTGCATTATTTAGCGGGGCCTTTCTCACTTATTTTAAAGTGTAATCCTAAAGTAACTACACTTTTCTTCAATTAAGTTTGTCTCTAAAAATAAAGTTAATCCTAATTAACTACATGCTTTTTTAAAAAAAAAAATCATCAATTACTAGTTACCAGCTTAATACCATTGTTAACGACAAAAAGAATATTACTAAAATTGAAACTACAAATAAAATACGGAATTGACAGGTAATTTTTTTTTAGAGAAACTGATTATCTTATAACTAACTCAAACCCACGTTGTTAGTAGAATAAGCCATTGGAAATAATCAATTGCCACTATTGGAAACTTATCTTAATTATAAATACTTATTTGAAAGTGAACTCGTCTTGCATGTTTCAAGCCTATTGGATTAATGTTATTAACCTTACTAGATTGATTCGCACTTATTGATTCCAACTTACGTGAGTTTGAAGCTAGATTTTACTAATCTTTCTAAATGTTGCTAAAGATGACCTCAAGTTAACCATTGACAGTAGTTATTTCTTAATAACAAGATATTAATTCAAGTAATCAAAACCAAACTAGCATTATGGATTGAAACATAAACTTCTATGATTATGAGCAAAACTAGGAGACTAATTCGTGATTCATCCTATTTATTGTTAACACATGCCAATCTCAGATCTTGAATTCATTTACCGCTTTAACTACTTTTTAAACTTTGACAAATAAATATACGAGTCCAAGATCAAACTAACTATGGTACCTGAGTACTAACTAGTTTAATCAACCTGACAGTCTGTTAAATTACAAGCGTACTAAACCACTACCATTCATGTCATTCCATACAGCTCAGATATTATTTGAAGTAAACCTTAGTTCAACTACCATACAATCAAAGCATAAAGAAAACTCTGTAAAGAAACATATGTGAGCATTGAAATAAGGTAACATAAGCACACAGGAGTTGATACATCAACATAAGCTTGAAATGTGTACCTGGTAATCGAAGTATAGGTAGAAATGAAAGAAGTCAATCACACCAATGTAACAGCAAAAATAGCAAATTCACAGCAGCAATCTTGGAGTTCCAAACAACCAATAAACACAGGCCCAGAGAATTTATAAAATCAGACAACAACACTTAACACCCTATTATGCCCAACTGATCTCGATTTAACAGAGATAGACCAGAAAACAACTAAACAATGTCAACAGCCTAAAACCCCAGCCCTAAATGACTTAACAGAACCAAACACTCAGTTAAACCCCCACAAATATATTTCAAATAAACTTCAACAATCAAGAAAAGGGAAAACTGGATCAGTTTTGAACTGGAGAACAAGGCAGCAATGCTTTTGATATTTTTTGCAAATGGAACTCAAAAATCAGTAGTGAAACAACACTTTCAGGTTTCTTTTTTTTCCAGAATTGTATCTCTCAAGTCTTTCTCCTCTAAGAAACTCTCAAATCTATCTGTATGTGTGTTCGAATCCCCTCTTTTTCATTCCAAGTCTGTATTTATACCCCCCAAAACAGACCCTTTTTCCCATGATAGACCACTCAATCAGCCCTTAAAATTAGCCTTAGTGTACCCTCTACAGCCTGTCTTCTCACTCAAGTTTATTAGAAAACTCTATTTTCCACTAACTAATCTGAACAGCCCCTTATCAGATGCCTTGTTGCATTATTTTGATCAATTAAGAAGGGTGCTTATTTGTTTAATCCAATTTTTAAATTCAAACAAATCAAAACTGAATCCCATCCCATTATTCCCCTGTTTTTAGCCACTAAAAATTGCCTGGCAGTCCCTTTAACCATTAATTTATGGTGAACTAGCATTTAAACCTCAATTAAAAACCAAAATCAACAAACTGTCCGAATTGACAATGCCTCGGATCAGTTTTGCAATGCCAATGGCATCCCTATCTTATTTGAACAGCCAAACCTACGACAGTGTTCGTCTAGTCGATTACGCGAGCTATAACATATAACAATTAACCACAATCAAACAGACCAAACAGACTCACGGATGATTGATTGGTTTTGACAAAAACTAGTTAACTTAAAAGGAAACTAACTAGTCGACCAGACTATTTCAATCGATTATATGGTTTATAACATTTACAACACATGAGAATCAACAAACAACAAATCGACGAACAATAACAATGATTCATGGTGTTCGGCAGAAACTTAGAAATATAAAACTAGCTATGTGACGACGTTAATCGAAATGAATATCTATCCTATGACAAACACAATCGAACGAATAAAACAGAATAATAATCGACCAAATAAAAGGTCTTTGAGGGAGGAAAACAGAATAATTGATACGAAAAATTGAAAACATCAATAAAAACACAAATTAATCACACACAGATGCTCATAAAACAGAATTAAATCACAGGGAAAAGAAATACCTCAGAGGAAGCTTAGGAATTGGGCCAACTGGACTCATCCATTTTGGGGTCCAACGGACCTTAATTGGGGTGTTCTCAGTTGAGAACACCTAGACTAAGGTTTATTAGACCTCAATGTCCCATCGAATTAAACAGAGCCCTAATTTTGGATTTCTAGGGTTCTTGGAGCCATTTGTGGGGCTCGGGGCTTTTTGGGTTGGATTCGAACAAAACCAAAGGTGGTGTGGAGATTAAGAAGGTCATGGAGTGATAGGGTGTGAGTTTGGAGCGGTTTGGCATAAATTTTGTTTTCCGACGAAACTTCGATCCAACATTCGAAGGTTTTGGAGATGATTCGAGAAAAATGAAGGATGGATCCAAGGAGAGGGAGGTGAGGGGAAGAACTGGTATAAATTTGGGAGCGTTTGGCCTACCGGAACCGCCGTGAGGCGATTTCCGGTGGGCGGGGCACGGTAGGGGACGGCGGAGGCTCAGTCGTCTCTAAGAGAGACGATGAAGATGGGGGGGGTCCGACTTAAGGGGGGGCTGGGTAGGCCTTTGGGACTTATATACCTGCGTGGGAAATGAATCCTGGCCGTTTGATCTGATGAGATCAACGGCCCGGATCATTTCACTTATCCAAACGGTGCCGTTTGGGCATAATTGAAGCCGGGTTGGTCTGTGGGCAGACTGGGTCGGGCTACGTAACGGGTTAGAGGATGGGATCTCCTTTGTTGGATCGAGGATAGTTCGACGGACATGATTGAATGCCTTGAAATGATATCGTTTGGACGCTCATGAAACATACTGGGCCGTTTGATCTTGCAGGATCAACAGCATGGATTGTGTCAAGCTCAACAACGTCGTTTAGACGTCTAAAGGTGCTGATCCATTTGGACAGGGAAAGACAGCCCTTGTGGGCTGCGATTATTTGCAAAAATAGCCTTTTTTCCTTCTTTCCTTCACTAACCACATTTAAATTAAAGCCACTCTAAACATATTGAAAGAAATAAAATCACACGCCTATTAGTTCCTACACAAACCATTAACATGAATTACACATACAGCTAAAATCGCCTAAAGGCAAAGAATAAAGATGCACATTTTTTGTAATTTTCTTTTCTAACCACTTTACGATTACTTAATTCCAATGAATTCACAATTAATTCCTAAACGTCTGCAACATATATTTTGTATTTTTTTTTATTGTGGTGACAAATAAATACACACAGACCAAGTGCTGTGTCACGCCCCAAAATCGAGGGACATGACCGGTGCCTGACCGGGTTGCCCCAGTCAAGCGGACCTGAGTGCCTTTCATTCCCACGCTTTACCCCTGTGTTGATTGTTTCTCATTAACCAAATATCTGACTAACCATGAATGATTTTACAATAAGCAAACAAACCATACGAGTGATTCATTAACAAGTTCGCAGTTTTTTTTTACAACGCCCGACATACATCATGTATATACATAAGACTGAGATCCCACAGTTTACATGTCTACAGAGCCTCTAGGATACAAAAAGGGGGATACAATACTTGCCGGTAACAAGGCTCCGACTATACCTTACAAAA
The DNA here is from genome assembly GCA_032618575.1 of Nicotiana noctiflora. NCBI lineage: Eukaryota > Viridiplantae > Streptophyta > Magnoliopsida > Solanales > Solanaceae > Nicotiana > Nicotiana noctiflora. The sequence goes on from JASVEL010009942.1 coordinate 61,423, forward strand.
CCAAAATGAAATCTAAACAAAAGTGGCATGAACCACACAGGGCCCCAAGGAAGAAAGGGGCTCACCAAAACGGGCGGTGGAAGGAGAAGGATACTACTGCCGATGAGCTGAAGTGCCTGCTACTGATCCACCTACAATCATAACACGAATGTAGCGTCCCCGGCAAAAGGGACGTCAGTACACTTGAATTGTACCGGCATGTATGGACAAACTTTGTCCCAAGTAAACTCAAGCCATTGAATTACATCAACAATTAATTAAGCCAACCAACCATGTTTCCACATTTTCCTCATTTCAAATAATTCTCAACACAAAGCACTTTCTACGATCAACCAATTTAACAATAACCAATCAATCACGTAAAGCACAAGTAGTCAAACAACGGGGCAATCAGTGCCCCACAGGTTGCAAACTCTCATGCTGTCTCCTTTCACAATTTCACATTATTGGTTTTTATATCAATTTTCAATAGCGATTTCGATCGCTTTCCATCCTTATTACCCCTGACCACCCTTATTACCTCGGCCACCCTTATCACCCCAACCCACACCTTATTTCTTCATGTTGCGGCGCGCAACCCGATCCCACCTTACAGTTTAAAACACAACAATTTCAAACAGCAGATAAGGCACTACACATAATTTCAATAAGTTCAAATAAGCAACTTGCACATTGTTTCATGTTCTCAATTACTTATCAAGCCAATATCATAACCAAGTTACAAATGTTCCAAAAATCAAGAGTATTCATACCATATTGTTCAATGGCTTACCAATCCTCAAGTGTTTCGTTTCTTTTCCACAAAGTACCATATATGCCATTATAGCCATTATTCACAATTCTTTTACCAAATTAAACTCTCATTTTACATCCCTCATAGCTCAACAACAAACTTTGAATATCCAACAACAACATCAAGAATTTCACACAATTTGTCAATTTAACACGAACCAAACAAACTTCACACATATAGGCGATTTCACAAGTATCAAAATTAGCCATACATACCTGGTGATGAGTTTTCTTCCGTTAACTTCCTACTTTATGCTTACCCAAGATATCCTACTCTTGCCAACCTTGTTCTTGAAGACTTTTACTTCTACTCACTTCTTTTTACTAGAAAATCAAGTTCAATAATCATGCATGAGTGTAAAAATTCTATTTTCAAAAGCTATTATATGCAAACCTCTCTTTACCCAATTTAAAACTGAAAATCAAAGAAAATAGTTAGGGTTTTTACCTTGAAAAGATTGGGGAAGTTGAATCCTTTCCCTAGGATCCCTTGGAATTAAGTGGTTGGAACAATCTTTGAAGATGAAGAACTTCTCTCTCTAAAACCCTCTATTCTCTCTCTAATTTTGGTAAGATGATATGAGAAAATGAGGGTGAAAGGTGTTATATTAAAGAAGAGATCGGGTAAAAATGTTACAAAAATCTGGGCCGGGGCGAATCTGCGGTGCACTTTGCGACCGCAGAATCAACATGCGGTCCGCATAGTGACCGCAGAATGGCCTCAAAAATGACTCAAGTTCTGTTACAGAATGCGACCAATATGCGGTCCGCATTCTCGATATGCGATCGCAAAGTGCACCGCAGATTCACTATGCGATCGCATATCGACCGCATTTTCAACACGATTTTTGGGAGACTTCTGGAAAGCTTTGCGGCAAGAATGCGGTCCGCATAGCAGATTTGCGATCGCATTCTTGACCGCAAATTTGACACTTTTCGGAAAAATTAATTCTCTACATTTTTGAAACTTAAATCACTACCAAGGGTCCGAACCACGGCTCGCAAGCTCGCCGCGAAGAATTCTACGCATTCCTAACACATTATTCGGACCATGACACCATAGCTACTAGGTTTTATGCACAAATATTTTACGGTGCCTTACATCCTCCCCCCCTTAAGATCATTCATCCTCGAATGAGGATTTTGAAATAAATGAGTTAGTTTTGAAAGACATGATATGCAACCATCAATATTTTGACTAACTCTTATATTTTAGAAAAATTTCGCCATAGTTTCCTTTGTATTATGGACATATCCACCTGTCAGAGGGCCCCCGAAACACATTACCAAACAACAATACACAAATACAACATTTCCCACAACTGGTATACACTTTCTTACCTTAACGAATGCACATATTTTATCACATTGTTACAATTGCACAAAAATTAGTCACTTCAATGAATTCTTACCTTATTTAACCATTTTAACACCATGTACACTCAACAAACCATTACCAATCTACACTTACTATTAGTTGTTTATTTAACACGTAAAACTTTATAAGGCTTTAATTTATCAAGAACGGTTCAAGTGACCCAAGGTAACAACACATTTAACTCATTACAAAATGAAGGGGACTTTACTAATACTAAGAGGGAAACAACTTAGACAAGATGGCAGTTACTAGGAGTAGAAAGGTCACCTAATTTCTTCTAGGCTTGATCAAACAAATGGGGGTGCTTTTCCTTCATCTCTTCTTCCGCTTCCCATGTGGCCTCCTTAACTTGTTGACTTCGCCACAATACTTTAACAGAGGCAACTTCCTTATTTCTCAACTTACGGACTTGCCTATCAAGAATGGTAACTGGAACTTCTTCATATGACAAATCTTCATTTACCTCTATAGCTTCGACTGGCATGATGGTGGATGGATCTCCAATCACTTTCTTCAACATGGACACATGGAATACCGGGTGCACTGATGACATCTCAGGAGGCAACTCTAGCCTATAAGCAACTTGACCAATCCTTTGAACGATCCGATATGGCCCGACATACCTAGGACTTAATTTCCCTTTCTTTCCAAATCGCATGACTCCCTTCATAGGAGATACCCTCAAGAACACCCAATTATCGACTTGAAACTCCAAATCCCTTCGGCGGATGTTTGCATAGGATTTTTGACGACTCTGTGCTGTTTTCATTCTCTCCTGAATAACCTTGACCTTTTCCATAGCTTCGTACACCATATCTAGCCCTAGCAATTCCGCTTCACCTACCTCAAACCACCCGATTGGCGACTTACATCCTCTCTCGTACAATGCCTCAAATGGGGCCATCCTGAATGCTAGCATGATAGCTATTATTGTAAGCAAATTCTATCAGTGGCAAGTGTTCATCCCAATTACCTTTAAAATCTAAGACACAAGCCCGTAACATATCTTCAAGCGTCCGAATGGTCCGCTCGGCCTTGCCGTCGGTCTGCGGATGGAAAGTTGTGCTGAGATTCACCTGAGTTCCCAAACCTTGCTGAAACTTCTTCCAAAAGTTAGCTGTGAACCGAGCCCCGCGATCCGAGATAATAGAAAGTGGAGTGCCATGAAGTCTTACTATCTCCTTGATGTACAATCTTGCATATTGCTCCGCAGTATCAGTGGACTTGACAGGCAGGAAGTGAGCTGATTTGGTGAGTCGATCCACTATCACCCATATTGAGTCAAACTTACGCCGAGTGCGAGGTAACCCTACCACGAAATCCATATTGATCATCTCCCATTTCCACCTTGGTATTTCTATAAGCTGAGTTAATCCACCGGGCCGTTGATGCTCGGCCTTCACTTGTTGACGGTTCGGACATTTAGCTACAAAGCCTGCCACATCCCTTTTCATACCGTTCCACCAATAAATCTCCTTAAGGTCATGATACATTTTCGTGGAACCTGGGTGTACCGAATACCTGGAAATATGAGCCTCTGCCATTACCCTTTCTCGAAGCTCGTCCACATCCGGAACACATAGCCTATCTTGACACCGCAATACACCATCTTCGGTGCTGAGTACAAATGCTGAGGTCTTGTTATTCATGACTGCTTCCTTTACCCGAACCAATGCTGGATCCATGAACTGTATTTCCTTGATTTCCGCGACCAATGATGATTCTGCTCCATTATGCACCAAAATATCCCCCTCGTCTGACGCCGAGATACGAACCCCCAAACTGGCTAATTGGTAAACCTCCCGAGCCAGGGGTCTCTGATCCATACCCAAATGAGCCAAACTACCCATGGATTTTCGACTAAGAGCGTTGGCTACCACATTTGCCTTTCCTGGATGGTACAATATGTTCATATCATAGTCCTTGAGCAATTCTAACCACCACCGCTATCTCAGATTTAGCTCCTTCTGCTTGAACAAATACTGGAGGCTCTTGTGGTCTGAAAACACATCTACATGAACTCCATAGAGATAGTGCTACCATATTTTCAAAGCAAACACAACAACTGCAAGCTCCAAATCATGCGTCGGATAATTCTTCTCGTGATTCTTGAGTTGCCTGGAAGCGTAAGATATGACTTTCCCGTGCTGCATCAATACACATCCCAAACCAACCATGGAGGCATCACAATAAACCACAAATCCCTCTGTGCCTTCTGGCAAGGCCAATACTGGTGCCGAGGTCAATCTTGACTTCAATTCCTGGAAACTTTTCTCACATGCTTCAGACCACTGGAACTTAACTGCCTTCTGCGTCAGCTTTGTCAATGGGGAAGCGAGGGTTGAGAACCCCTCTACAAACCTCCGATAGTACCCTGCCAAACCCAAGAAGCTACGTATCTATGTCGGGGTCGTGGGTCTAGCCAATATTTCAATGCCGCAATCTTTTGAGGATCCACCTGAATTCCCTCACTGGAAATAACATGCCCTAGAAAGGCTACGGACTCCAACCAAAACTCACATTTTGAGAACTTGGCATACAATTGATGCTTAATGAAGGGTCTACAATGCTGCTCTGAGGTGAATGGCATGATCTTCCCTGCTACGAGAGTAGATGAGGATGTCGTCAATGAATACAATTACAAAGGAATCTAGGAACGGCTTGAAAACCCGATTCATAAGGTCCATGAAAGCTGATGGGGCATTGGTTAGCCCAAAAGACATGACCAAAAACTCGAAGTGACCATAACGAGTTCTGAAGGCGGTCTTTTTCAACTGGTGGTACCCAGACCGTAAATCAATCTTTGAGAAGAACTTCGCTCCCTGCAATTGGTCAAACGGATCATCCACTCGAGGCAAAGGATATTTATTCTTGATGGTGACTTTGTTGAGCTGCCGATAATCAATACACATTCGAAGTGACCCATCCTTCTTTCGACAAAGAGAACCGGAGCACCCCACGGCGACACACTCGGTCGTATGAACCCTTTCTCTAATAAATCCTGCAGCTGCTCCTCTAACTCCCTTAACTCTGCTAGCGCCATTCTGTACGGTGGAATGGATATTGGCTGAGTATCCAGCAATACATCGATCCCAAAGTCAATCTCCCTATCCGGCGGAATGCCTGGAAGCTCATCTGGAAACACTTCAGGAAATTCATTCACAATTGGCACGGACTCGAGGGTAGGCACATCTGAGGTGGTGTCCGTTACCCGAACCAGGTGATAGATACACCCTTTCTTAATCATCTTCGAAACCTTAAGGTAGGAAATAAACCTACCCCTTGGCACTACACCATTTCCTCTCCATTCAATAACTGGCTCGTTAGGGAACTCGAGCCTCATAACTCTCGTTCGACGGTCAAGTTTGGCAAAGCACGAATAGAGCCAATCCATCCCCATAATTACATCAAAATCTACCATCCCAAGCTCAATAAGATCGGCTGTGGTATCACGACTACCCACCGTAACAACACAATTCCTATAGACTCGTGAGGCTGTAATAGAATCACCAATCGGAGTCGACACAGAGAACGGCTCATGAAGCTGTTCGGGTTCTATCCCAAAACTTCAAGCAATGAATGGAGTAACATAAGACAAGGAGGACCCTGGATCAATAAGGGCATAGCAATCAATAGTCTGAACAGACAGGATACCTGTAACAACATCTGGAGAAGCCTCGGTATTTTGGCGGCCACTCAATGCATAGAATCGGCTAGGTCCACCCCTACCCCGAGCTCCACCCCTAGCTGCACCACGCCCTGCTGATGCTGGAGTACGCGCTGATGATGTAGCAGCCGAAGAACCGGATGACTGAGCAGATCCCCTACCTATACCCTGACGGGGTGCACGACAATCTCGTTGAATGTGACCTCTCACCCCGCACCCGAAGCACACTGGAAGGTCAAGGTAGCAAGTCTCTGTATGAAATCTCCCACACTTGGGGCATGTAGGTCTCCCCTGATGCTGGGATCTCACCCCAGGACGACCAGACTGACGAGACCTCCTGCTGTCTGAACCAGGTCTCGAGTAACTGCCCTGCTGATGACTGTGCACGGATGGCGGTGCACTCGCGGAGGACTGAGCATATGACTGGGATGGCCCTGAGGACCCTTTCCCTGGAAGCGATCTCCCTGAATGACCCATTGACCGGGCTCTGCTGCTACTTTCTCTTTCTGCATGAATCTTCAATTTCCTGGCCTCTGTGGCCTGAGCAAACCCCACGATCCTCCCATAGTTTATATCTGAGTGCAAAGCTGTTGTGCGGCCTCATTCACTACCAAAGGGCTAAGGCCCTGAACAAACCGTCGAACCCGGGCATCCATGGTCGACACTAAATGAGGAGCGTACTTTGACAACCTTACGAACTCCATGTGATACTCCCAAACACTCATATTGCCCTGTTTGAGAACCTCGAACTCAGTGGCACGGGCTGCCATTGCCTCGGCAGGTAAGAAGTGGTCCATAAATGCATCCACGAACTCATCCCATCTGGCCGGAGGGCTCCCTTCCTCACGGGAATCCTCCCACATTTCGAACCATGAACGTGCCGCTCCCTTCGGCCTGTAAGAGGCCAACTCTACCCCCTCTATATCTGTAGCCTTCATCACTCTGAGGGTCTTGTATATCTCATCAAGGAATTCCTGTGGGTCAGCCTCTGGATCGGTACCTGAAAATTCTGGAGGGGCCAATCGCAAGAACAGGTGGACTCTGGAGCCAAAGGAATCTCCCTGTCCGCTGGAGGATGCAGGGGCATCATGGGATCTCTGGGCCTGGGCGGCCACTAACTGTGTTAACATGTGAATGGCTCCCCTAAGATCATCATTAGAGATACCAGAGCCCGAAGCGGGAACTGTATCTAAGTCAGGAACACTGGCAGGAGGAATGGTGGCATCCTCTGCCGCAGCTGGAATAGGGACACTTGGGTTTTGAACAGATGGGCCAGGCAGATTCGGGACTGGTGGGTCATTCTCTCCCACGGCATCGGGTACATGATTAACAGCTGCACTTGGGCCGGCATTGGCCCTAAGGCCGAGTCTAGCCTTCTTCTTAGGTGCCATATTCTGAAAATTTGGGAACAAGGCGCGAGTTAGACACAGATATTTCCACATTGCACTTTACCGCACGATATAGATTAACAAAGAAATAGATAAATTCCTAAATGCCCGTGTAGCCCCCAACTTATCAGATGTGGTCGACAACACACCGATAAGAAGGGCACTACTAGACACGGCTCCGAGACATCCTAGGACACTTTAAAACCTTAGGCTCTGATACCAAGTTTGTCACGCCCCAAAATCGAGGGACATGACCGGCGCCTGACCGGGTTGCCCCAGTCAAGCGGACCTGAGTGCCTTTCATTCCCACGCGTTACCCCTGTGTTGATTGTTTCTCATTAACCAAATATCTGACTAACCGTGAATGATTTTACAATTAGCAAACAAAGCATACGAGTGATTCATTAACAAGTTTGCAGTTTTTTTTTTTACAACGCCCGACATACATTATATATATACATAAGACTGGAGTCCCACAGTTTACATGTCTACAGAGCCTCTAGGATACAAAAAAAAAGGGAATACAATACTTGCCGGTAACAAGGCTCCGGCTATACCTTACAAAACCAAAATGAAATCTAAACAAAAGTGGCATGAACCACACAGGGCCCCAAGGAAGAAAGGGGCTCACCAAAACGGGCAGTGGAAGGAGAAGGATACTACCTGCCGATGAGCTGAAGTGCCTGCTACTGATCCACCTACAATCATAACACGAATGTAGCATCCCCGGCAAAAGGGACGTCAGTACACTTGAATTGTACTGGCATGTATGGACAAACTTTGTCCCAAGTAAACTCAAGCCATTGAATTACATCAACAATTAATTAAGCCAGAGCCAACCATGTTTCCACATTTTCCTCATTTCAAATAATTCTCAACACAAAGCACTTTCTACGATCAACCAATTTAACAATAACCAATCAATCACGTAAAGCACAAGTAGTCAAACAAAGGGGCAATCAGTGCCCCATAGGTTGCAAACTCTCCTACTGTCTCCTTTCACAATTTCACATTATTGATTTTTTATATCAATTTTCAATAGCGATTTCGATCGCTTTCCATCGTTAGTACCCCTGACCACCCTTATTACCTCGGCCACCCTTATCACCCCAACCCACACCTTATTTCTTCATGTTGCGGCGCGCAACCCGATCCCACCTTACAGTTTAAAACACAACAATTTCAAACAGCAGATAAGGCACTACACACAATTTCAACAAGTTCAAATAAGCAACTTGCACATTGTTTCATGTTCTCAATTACTTATCAAGCCAATATCATAACCAAGTTACAAATGTTCCAAAAATCAAGAGTATTCATACCGTATTGTTCAATGGCTTACCAATCCTCAAGTGTTTCGTTTCTTTTCCACAAAGTACCATATGCCATTATAGCCATTATTCACAATTCTTTTACCAAATTAAACTCTCATTTTACATCCCTCATAGCTCAACAACAATCTTTGAATATCCAACAACAACATCAAGAATTTCACACAATTTGTCAATTTAACACGAACCAAACAAACTTCACACATATAGGCGATTTCACAAGAATCAAAATTAGCCATACATACCGGTGATGAGTTTTCTTCCGTTAACTTCCTACTTTATGCTTACCCAAGATATCCTACTCTTGCCAACCTTGTTCTTGAAGACTCTTACTTCTACTCACTTCTTTTTACTAGAAAATCAAGTTCAATAATCATGCATGAGTGTAAAAATTCTATTTTCAAAAGCTATTATATGCAAACCTCTCTTTACCCAATTTAAACTGAAAATCAAAGAAAATAGTTAGGTTTTTTACCTTGAAAAGATTGGGGAAGTTGAATCCTTGCCCTAGGATCCCTTGGAATTAAGTGGTTGGAACAATCTTTGAAGATGAAGAACTTCTCTCTCTAAAACCCCTCTATTCTCTCTCTAATTTTGGTAAGATGATATGAGAAAATGAGGGTGAAAGGTGTTATATTAAAGAAGAGATCGGGTAAAAATGTTACAAAAATCTGGGCCGGGGCGAATCTGCGGTGCACTTTGCGACTGCAAAATCAACATACGGTCCGCATAGTGACCGCAGAATGGCCTCAAAAATGACTCAAGTTCTGTTATAGAATGCGACCAATATGCGGTCCGCATTCTTGATCTGCGGTCGCAAAGTGCACCGCAGATTCACTATGCGATCGCATATCGACCGCATTTTCAACACGATTTTTGGGAGACTTCTGGAAAGCTTTGCGGCAAGAATGCGGTCCGCATAGCAGATTTGCGATCGCATTCTTGACCGCAAATTTGACACTTTTCGGAAAAATTAATTCTCTACATTTTTGAAACTTAAATCACTACCAAGGGTCCGAACCACGGCTCGCAAGCTCGCCGCGAAGAATTCTACGCATTCCTAACACATTATTCGGACCATGACACCATAGCTACTAGGTTTTATGCACAAATATTTTACGGGGCCTTACACGCTGACGCTAAGGAGAGACCACACAAAAATCCACAAGATCAAATACAAACACAAGATTATTTTAATTTTTAATTTTTGGGAGTAATTCTCATGTAGGGCAAAAATCACGTGCTCACAGCTGCCCCTCTTTGCGCGGAAACATGAAGAGTTTTCGTACAAATATAAGTGAGCGGATACGAGCGCATTTTGCCCATTTGAGCACTCCGTATGAAGCATTTTTTTGGAAAAGTTTGACCGAACCTTTGCTTCAGAAGGTCTCCTACATATCCTGGGCTAAACAGGAATCAGGTCAATGTAGTTCAGGAAGTTTCGGTAGCTGGGACTACCATGACTGTTGTGTTACTGCTGGTGCTGCTGGTGCTACTGCTTAATTGATCTCCTTATTACACCGTGCTGAACAAAAAAATAAGAAGCTAGACTAAGTTACCGTATTGCAAATTCTTATCTATCTTTTCATCTTGATCTTGTCATGTTCCTTGCCATCTTGCTGGCTTTGATGTTTCTTCACATGCTTCTTCTCTTCTGACAATTGTTATTTCGGCCTATCTTGATTGCCGAACTCCGACCATTGGTCCCTTCCTTGTGATCTTCGAATTATTTTACTTCGAAGTCCGAACCTATCTTTTATGATCCTTGTTGCCTTCCTTCTGATTATGAGCTTGGATTCATGCTGGGGATTTTCGTCATACTCTACCGCTTTCCTCAACCAACTTCAAAAATAAATCGTTGCTCCATTCTTCAGGCGGGCTCCCTGACTTCAACTACAACTTCAAAACTAAATCGCCACTCCATTCTTCAGGCGGGCTCCCTGACTTCAACTACAACTCAAAAATAAATCGCCACTCCATTCTTCAGGCAGGCTCCCTGACTTCGACTACAACTTCAAAACTAAATCGCCACTCCATTATACAGGCAGGCTCCCTGACTTCAACTACGACTTCAAAACTAAATCGCCACTCCATCCTTCAGGCGGGATCCCTGACTTCAACTACAACTTCAAAACTAAATCGCCACTCCATTCTTTAGGCGGGCTCCCTGACTTCAACTACAACTTCTAAAAAAATCGCCACTTCATTCTTCAGGCGGGCTTCCTGACTTCAACTACAACTTGAAAACCAAATCGCCACTCCATTCTTCAGGCGGGCTCCCTGACTTCAACTATAACTTCAAAACTAAATCGCCACTCCATTCTTCAGGCGGGCACCTGACTTCAACGACAAACTTCGAACATAAATTGCCACTTCATTCTTCAGGCGGGCACCTGACTTCAACTACAACTTCAAAATAAATTGCCACTCCATTCTTCAGGTGGGCTCCCTGACTTCAACTACAACTTCGAAACTAAATCGCCACTCCATTCTTCAGGCGGGCTCCCTGACTTCAACTATAACTTCAAAACTAAATCGCCACTCCATTCTTCAGGCAGGCACCTGACTTCAACGACAAACTTCGAACATAAATCGCCACTCTATTCTTCAGGCGGGCACCTGACTTCAACAACAAACTTCAAAAAATAAATTGCCACTCCATTCTTCAGGCGGGCACCTGACTTCAACAACAAACTTCGAACTTCATCCCATTCCTATCGCCTTCCTGCACCATTTTCTTCTTCCTGCATCACCTCTTAAACTATCCTTTCTCCTCAATCACCTTGTTTTGGAACTGCTTTCCTCCTGGGTCATGTGGTTTTCCCTTCTGATTGCTGGGGATATCTTTAGAATTGTTTACTTACCTGCCGGGGATAATGATACTGGAAAAATTATCCTTTATTCCCTGTCTTTCCATTTTCTTCAAAACTTTGGCCTTCTTTTGAGATCATTGAGGGATCTAAAATTTTGCCCGCCAGTGACTACACTGTCGGAGAATCCCTTTCTTCTTTCCCGACTCCTTTTAAGACTCGCACTCCGCCCGCTTGACCACTGTAAGATATAATGTTGCCGATGGAATTTTCAGCATTTCACTTTTTCGAACTGCTGGGAACAATACCTGCCTCTTGCTTTCTGAACACAAGTTCTCTCATGTTGTTCTGTCTACTTGGGGTATAACTTCCTTTGTCGCAGCTTTTCTTTCCCTCAAAGTTGCTGGGGATGAAACCTGGTTCTCGGATCATTCTCTTGCGTTAACTGGCTTCTTTCAAGATCGCTGGGGATAACCCGGGTTCAAAGATCACTTCCTCGTATTGTCTGGCCTCTTTCAAAACTATTTCACTAGAAGCTGGTATTTTCCTTATTCCCAGAATCTTGTGTTGCTTTCTATCTTTGTCAACTGGGTATTTAATTTCAAGAAAATTTTTGCAATGGGAGAAAATTTTCTGCCCCAGTTTGATAACCATCTATGTGGCATGCTTTTCTGCCGACGAACCCTCTTTTCCTGCTTTAAATCAAAGAAAAATTGTTACTTTCAAAAACGCAGTGAGTGGTCGTGCCGCTCTTGCTGGGGTGGTTTTCCTTTTCTCTTTTAGCTGCTTTGCCTTCCTCGAACTTTGGGAATGACGTTGATATTTACTGGGGATGGTGCTCTTGCCACAGATGATCTCTCATCTCTCCTTTTTATTCCAAACTTCAGTGTGGTCCGACCCTCTTAGTCGACGATCTGTTGGGAGAAACTATCTTCCGGATGTGTAATATGTGTCCTTGCTGTTCTCCGCCCTACTCCATAATTCCTCTGAACCTTCCACTCCAATCCTAATATCGGAATGTCTTCTGACTTATTGCCTTGTTCCACGCCTATACATCTTTATTGTACCGATTTGGGAGACTTGGTAGGAAGCTTTGAAAAGTCAATTTTTGAGATAAACATAAAAATCTTTAAAGAGGGAGAAAAATGATAGATAAAAATGAAATAAATAAAAGAATGCTGATCGCAAAAGACAAAAAGGAAAACTTTTCTGAGCTCAAACTGGGAAAAACTTATCTGAATGTATAACCGATCCAATGGTTATGTCGTGCCTTCGAGATTTATCTACCCAGTCTATTTATGTCAATCACTTTTCTGACAGCTTCGTTTTGCTAGAAGTAAACAAATGTCCCAACCTCGTCTCATGCAGACACCTTGCAACCATCTCACCTTGTCATCTCATAGTGCCCTTCAAAGGGTTTTCACTAATGAGATTCTCTTATTTCTCTCGACCTCCCATCGCCTTAGGGTTCCTGTAAAGGTTTTCACCGTAAGACTCTCTCATTTTATTTCTCTCAACTTTCTTCGCCTTAAGGTGCCCGCGAGGGTTTTCACCGTTAAGAATCTCTCATTTTGCTTTCTTTCCCTGCGGTAGGCTGGGGTATTATCCACGAAATTCCCTCTAAAGGGCTATCCATTTTTAACTTGTAAATCCTGGATTCAGTCGAGGATCAGAGTGTCATTCTTGGCTTTCATTTGCATGACTTGGCATTTCTCAAATACTGATCGAGAGGTCTTTTTTGGTCATTAATGCGGTTTTTGTGTACAAGGCTAGAGAAAAGGGATTTAACCTCAACGGGTAGCTCATTACAACTTTTGGAATTCACTATCTTTTCAAACGAAACATGACTTCTGCCCCAGTTTTGTTGCTTGGGGAATCTTTGATTTTTATTTTACTATGACCGAGCAGTGTGGCGCCTACGTATCCTTCTTGAGGAATTAGGTCGAACGTAGTTCACTTTTTCTTATGTCTTTTCTTCGTTTCTTTTCTATTTTGTTATACATCTTCCTCGAGGATTCCAAAAGAGGGTATATGAAAGAATAATTAAGGCTTAAAGAGGAAAACAAGGGTTAAAGTGTTTGGGTAGTAGAAAAATTGCCTCTGCCATTTCATTCTCCGAAAATGCCAAACAAACGAAACCAAACGTTGACAAATACATTAAAGAATTACACATAATATCTCTTGACCGTATCGGAATTGATAGCCATATCAGTGCATCTTCCCTCAATATCAGTTAGACATAGCACGCCGTTGGATAATACCCTAGTCACAACAAACGGTCCCTGCCAATTTGGAGCGAACTTGCCTTTCGCTTCGGCCTGATGTGGTAGATCTCTCTTCAACACATGTTGTCCCACTTCAAATTTCCCGGGACGTACCTTCTTGTTATATGCTCTTGCCATTCTCTTTTGATACAATTGGCCATGACATACTGTTGTCAATCTCTTTTCATCGATCAAGCTCAATTGCTCCAATCGGACTTTGACCCACTCATCGTCGTCAATCTCAGCTTTAGCGACAATTCGGAGGGATGGGATCTCAACTTCTGCTGGTATTACTGCTTCAGTTCCATACACCAACAGGTAAGGAGTTGCACCTACCGAAGTTCAGACGGTAGTGCGATAACCCAATAGTGCAAATGGTAACTTTTCATGCTATTGCCTAGACCCTTCTACCATCTTCCTCAATATCTTCTTTATATTCTTGTTTGCTGCCTCAACCGCACCATTTTGCTTTGGGACGATATGGTGTGGAATTTCGGTGTGTAATCTTGAACTGTTGACATACCTCCTTCATCAATCCGCTGTTAAGATTGGCACCGTTATCCGTGATGATTACCTTTGGGATTCCAAACCTGCAGATGATGTGGGAATGTACGAAGTCCACCGCCGCCTTCTTGGTCACTGATTTGAAGGTTTTAGCCTCCACCTACTTGGTAAAATAATCGATTGTTACCAGAATGAACCTATGACCATTGGAAGCTGCAAGTTCTATAAGTCCGATAACATCCATACCTCACGCAACAAACGGCCAAGGTGCTGACATTGTATGCAATTCAGTCGGCGGAGAATGAATCAGATCTCCGTGTATCTGACACTGATGGCATCTTCGCACGAAACTTATGCAATCACGCTCCATAGTGAGCCAATAATATCCTGCTCGAAGAATTTTTTTGCCAAAACATATCCGCTCATATGTGGCCCACAAACTATGGCATGTATCTGTGTCATCACTGTTGTGGCTTGACTTGCATCTATACATCTCAACAATCCCAAATCTGGGGTTCTTTTGTACAGCACCCCTCTACTAAGGAAAAATCCATTTGCCAATCGCCGAATAGCTCTCTTTTGATCTCCAGTTGCCTACTCTGGGTATATTCCTAACCTGAGGTATTCTTTGACATCATGAAACCATGGCTCACCATCCATTTCTTCTTCTATCATATTGCAATAAGCATGTAGATTCCTGATTTGAATATGTAACGGATCAACATGAATCTTGTCTGGGTGGTGTAACATCGATGCCAAAATAGCCAAAGCATCGGCGACCTCATTATGCATCCTTGGGATATGCCCTGAATTCTACTGATCGGAAACGCTTAGTCAGATCGTGCAAACATTGACGATACGGGATAAGCTTCAAATCTCCGGTTTCCCATTCTCCCTGAATCTGATGTACCAGAAGGTCCGAGTCCCCCAAGACCAAGACGTCCTGTACATCCATGTCCACCGCTAATCGCAACACTAAGATGCATGCCTCGTACTCAGCCATATTGTTGGTACAATGAAAATGCAGTTGAGCAGTAACAAGATAATAATGTACTGTTTCAGAGATAAGCACAGCCCCTACTCCGACTCCTTTTGCGTTCGCCGCTCCGTCGAAGAAAAGCTTCCACCCTGGATCCTCGGTTAATTCTAACCCCTCAATTCGCAACACTTCTTCGTCTGGAAAATACGTCCTCAAAGTTTCGTATTCGTCATCGACAGGATTTTCAGCTAAGTGATCGGCTAGGGCTTGAGCTTTCATTGCCGTCCTCGTCATATATATGATGTCGAATTCCGTAAGTAATATTTGCCATTTTGCTAACCTCCCTGTAGGCATAGGCTTCTGGAAAATATACTTCAATGGATCCAAACGTGAAATGAGATAAGTAGTGTAAGAAGACAAATAATGTTTCCAACTTTTGGGCTACCCAAGTTAAGGCACAACATGTCTTCTCCAAATGAGTGTATTTAACCTCGTAGACCGTGAATTTCTTACTGAGATAGTAAATGGCCCGTTCCTTTCTGCCAGTAAGATCATGCTGCCCCAGTACGCAGCCGAACGAATTCTCCAAGACCGTTAGATAAAGAATCAGGGGTCTACCCGGTTTAGGCGGAACTAGTACGGGTGGGTTTGACAGATACCCTTTGATTTGGTCAAACGCTTCCTGACATTCTGTCGTCCATTCTATCGCAGCGCCTTTCTTCAACAGACGGAATATGGGTTCACAGGTTGCTGTAAGCTGAGCAATAAACCTACTGATGTAATTTAACCTTCCCAACAAATTCATTACCTCTGTTTTATTCCTTGGCGGGGGTAACTCTTGGATGGACTTGATTTTTGATGGGCCCAACTCAATGCCCCGTCGGCTGACGATGAATCCTAGCAACTTCCCTGACAGAACCCCGAACGCACATTTGGCCTAATTGAGTTTGATATCATATCTTCGAAGTCTTTGGAAAAACTTCCTGAGGTCGGCTATGTGGTCTTCTTGACGTCTAGATTTTATGATCATATCATCCACGTACACTTCAATTTCTTTGTGTATCATGTCATGGAACACCGTAGTCATCGCCCTTATGTATGTTGCCCCTGCGTTCTTTAGGCCGAACGGCATTATCCGGTAGCAGTAAGTTCCCCATGGTGTGATAAAAGCCATTTTTTCTGCGTCCTCTTCATCCATTAAAATTTGATGATATCCCGCATAGTAGTCCACAGAAGATCCGATCTCACGCCCGGCGCAATTATCAATTAAGATATGGATATTGGGAAGCGGAAAATTATCTTTAGGGCTTGCCTTGTTGAGATTGCGGTAGTCAACACGTACTCTGATCTTCCCATCTTTCTTTGGCACCGGTACTATGTTAGCCAACCAATCGGGGTACCGAGTGACACGAATGACTTTCGCTTGTAGTTGCTTGGTCATTTCCTCCTTGATCTTTACACTCATCTCCGTCTTAAACTTCTGCAGTTTTTGCTTAACGGGAGGACATGCTGGGTCTATGGGTAATTTGTGAACCACTAGATCAGTGCTGAGTCCTGGCATGTCATCGTACGACCATGCGAAGATATCTTTGAATTCCACGAGTGTCTTGATTAATTCTTCTCTCAGGTTGGGTTCGAGATGGACACTTATTTTGGTTTCTTTAACGTCATCCGTATCCCCAAGATTAACAGCCTCTATATCATTTAGATTGGGTTTGGGCTTTTTCTCAAATTGACTCAGTTCCTTGCCGATTTATTCTAAGGCTTCATCCTCGTCGTATTCTGATTCACACTCATCATTTCTTATTATTATTTTTGAACCAGATTGACTTTCTAGACTGGGTCGATTATTCTTTAAGCACGTCACATCATTAAGATCAGTTGAAAGAAAGCTAAAAATAAAATAAAAGGAAAAATAAACAAAATTAGAAGAAAAAGGGAGCAAAATTCCATTGATCGAAAAGTACAAGATAACAAGGTTTTCACACTCTAACCCCAAATGGGGAAGAAAAAAATGAAATGGACTACAAGCCTGGGATAGTCCCACACAAAACTTGAAAGATAAACATAAAGCAGACTACCAAGACTCCCTTCGGGTAGGAAGAGGAATAGCATCCCAATTATTTAATCTTGTCTGTGGTCCCACAAATTGTATCTCAGCACGGCTGGGTCCTTCACCATCTTCTAACATGCACACATCTGAGAATAGATCCTCGAACTTTCTCAGGAATTCTTCATCTGGTTTGACCAAAGGGCCGAATGCCTTGTTGTCAGATGTCTTTCGGTTCCGGACTTTACAAAGGATTGGGAGAGTAGCGGAATGGGCTTTGGTAGTACCCATGTCTTCTGTTTGAGTCTCTTAGCTCGCACAATGTCCTCTAGTGTCGGTTCAGATCCCAAACCGAATGTCCCTACATTTTCAAGCACGATGACCGGCTGTACAATACCTTGCAGAGATGCACCCAAACCTTTGCCTGGCATGAAACCATTTCCCAACATTTCATAAGCCACCATGATGTCTGCAGAGATCACTTTGTTGTCAGGAATGTATTCCCCTTCTAAAACTCTGTTAATGGACACCATATCGCAAATCTGATATACACATGGCCCGACGTCCTCTTCTACCTCAACAAAAGGAACGATGGTGCTGGTCTGTAGATCATTTTCTCCATGAACCACAATCTCTTGTCGATCCCACTCGAACTTGACAAGCTGGTGTAGACTAGACGGAACCGCTTTTGCAACATGGATCCACGGTCGTCCTATCAAAAGGTTATATGAGACCACCATGTCCAACACTTGAAATTCCATGGTGAATTCCACAGGTCGGATTGTCAATACCAACACTATGTCCCCGACCGATTCCTTGCCTCCTCCATCGAACCCCCGGACACAAATGTGATTCTTGCGCACCCTGCTAATATCCACTTTCAACTTGTTCAATGTAGAGAGGGGACAAATGTTCGCACTGGACCCATTGTCGACTAGAACCCTGGTAACCACAGAGTCTTCACATTTTACCATGAGATATAAAGCCTTGTTGTGCTCGGTGCCTTCCTCAGGCAACTCATCATCGGTGAAGGTGACCCGATTTTCTTCGAAGATCCTATTGGTGATCTTTTCCAAATGACTAACAGAGATTTTGTCGGGTACATGGGCCTCATTCAAAACTTTCATCAAGGCTTGCCGATGCTCTTCGGAATGTATCAATAAGGACAGCAATGAGATTTGAGCATGGGTTTTCTTCAGTTGTTCTAAGATATAATAATCATGCAGCTTCATCTTTTTCAGGAACTCCTCTGCGTCTTCGTCGGTTACCGGCTTTTTTAGTGTTGCCGGATTAGTCTTTCTCAATTCCGCGGGCACAAAACATCTCCCTGAGCGAGTCAAATCTTGCGCTTCGCATACTTCCTCCCTGACTTATTTTCCTTTGTAAGTCACTGTAACCCGGTCATAGTTCCATGGAATGGCTTTGCTATCAACTATCGACAACTGTATTGCTAGCTTGATGATGAAAGGATCTATTCGAACACCCGCTACAGTTAGGACAGGTTTGGTTGCTGCCCCTAGTACGACTATTTTTTCTCCCTCTGGCCTCACAGGCACTTTGTTTGCACTCCCCTTTTCTGCTTCTGACCCATCTGGTGCTTCCTTCTTACGGATGAGCGATTCGTTAGGGCTTGGCCCTATTTTCATTCCAACCCCACAGGATCTGATCATCATTACAGTCTGAGAGGTTTTTTCATGTCCCTCCTCTACCCGTACCAACTCGATTATGTTGGTCTCATGATGGGTTGGGAGTGGATTCTGGTTAATGTTGGGTTCCGCTGGAGTCTGGACCTCAATTCAACGAGTGTCGATAAGTTCCTGGATAGCCGTTTTTAATTTCCAACATTTTTTGGTGTTGTGCCCTGGGCATCCTGAACAATACGCACAATTTACAGAGTGATCCAGATTTCTCGGAGGAGGGTTTGGCAGCTTAGCCTCGACTGGATTTAGCAATCCTACTTGCTTCAATCGGTGGAACAAACTGGTGTAAGACTCTCCCAAGGGAGTAAAAGTCTTCGTCCTTGGTGCTCTGTCATTCTTGAAGGCTTGATTCGGACGAAAACCCGCACCCGTGGGGTTTCTATATGCTCTTGGGGGTGGGTAATTATTCTGTAGAGTTGGTGCACGCCATGGTGCCTGGACGGGAGGTGGGGTATATGATTGGGCATGATGGACGGTAAAGTGAGCATCTGGTGTTAGGTAGTAGTGTTGCGGATATCTATATGTATTGTGAGAGTAATTTTGTTGGTGGGTTTCTGGTGGATTGTACAGGGGTGCAGGGCCTCTGGCTCGGAACCAGGCTCCCGAATCAACCGCTGCAACTTCTTCTTTCCTCTTCTTCCCAAGCACTCCTCCAGTGCCACTTTGAATGGCTTGAGTGGTTGCCTTTAGAGCAGAATAGCTCATGATTTTGTTAGCTTTTAAACCTTCCTCGATCATGGATCCCATCTTTATTACTTCGGTAAATGACTTTCCTACGGACGTTACCAAATGCCCGAAGTATGTTGGCTCCAGTGTCTGCAAAAAGTAATCTACCATTTCGTTTTCTCTCATCGGTGGATCTACCCTTGCTGCCTATTCCCTCCAGCGGAAACCAAATTCTCTAAAAAATTTTGCGGGTTTCTTCTCTAATTTTAGCAATGATAAGCGATCGGGGATTATTTCAAAATTGTACTGAAACTGGCTGATGAATGCTTGGGCCAGGTCATCCCATGTAAACCATCTGCTGGGATCCTGCCTGGTGTACCATTCTAATGCGGACTCTCCCAAACTCTGACCGAAGTAAGCTATCGAATTTCATCTCGCCCTCCGGCTCCTCGCATTTTGCTGCAGAAACCTCGGAGATGGGCTACTGGGTCACCATGCCCCTCGTATAGATCAAACTTGGGCATTTTGAACCCAGCGGGCAACCGGACATCTGGAAATGGGCACAGATCTTTGTAAGCAACGCTGACTTGGTTGCCTAAACCTTGCATATTCCTGAAGGATTGCTCCAGGCTTTTAACTTTCCGAATAACTTCCTCATGCTCCAAACTTTTGAAGTGCTTTTCCGGTTTTGTCGGGTTATCCCAGTGAGGGGTGTGTGAATGCGGTTCAGGAGCCTTAAAGGTAGGCTCGGTAGAGTAGCAATGATTGTCATGGATTTGAAAAAGCGGCTCACTGGACGACTTTTGTAAAGTAGCAGGTGGAGGTGCCACAAAAATAGGGGTAACCGGAGGAGGAGTATTTTGTCTAGCTGGTGGAACCTGGGATGTATAAGGGTTTTCCCCTTGATAATATGGATAGATCGGATGCACTTGTCGAGGGTCAATGGGTGGACGCTCTGGTGCTGGTGTAAGAGTAGGAAGGTTTGGTGATGATCGTCCCCTAGCCCAGGCTAGGTGCATCTCTGTCATTTGCTGTCTCAACCGGTCCACCTCCTCTTTCATGATTTGTATCTCTGTTTTCTCTCCATCGAGACTTTTGCCGGAACTAGACATGCTTGCTGGAATTGGACCTTTTGATCTAGTATGGTAATGGTGATCGGCCAGTATATTCTGTCAAGTCAACTGCTAAACTTTTCTAGAAATTGAAACAAACTTGTTAGCTCACTGAGTTTAACAGATATGTTATCGCACGTTGGATGCAATGCACCTAATCAATTAACCATTTTTATATGTATTCATCGCATGCGTCATTCCAGCTTTTATCCTTGAAAACCTCATTTGTTATTAACCTCATTTGGTGGTGGTCAAATCTTATGTGGATTGCCTACGTATCACGTCCCTACGTGAATCAGACCGAGCGTAGTTCTGATAACAAGATTGTGGCAAAATTCTGGAATTCTTATAATGAAAACCCTTATGGTTACAAAACATGTCTTACAATAATCAACAAAATAAGAGAAATGCTTGACTCAAGAAAAAAAAATAATAATAAAAATCAACCAGTTTTTTTTCAAAATTTCAAAAATACATCTTTTAATCAACAGCCTAATGCTCTTAAATTCCTGGGGGCCCGCGAGTCATCGTTCGGCCTTGCCGCGGGCCTTAGTGTGAGGTCCCTGTGTAGTCCCCTTAACTCTCTCATGATCTGATGGACATAGTCCATAACCGAAGCAAAAAGGGCGATGCGGGGCATTTGTTCACAAGCTAAGCACTTCATGGTGACATAATGCCCGATTTCTTCAATTCTGTCCTTGATCCTGTCCCTTTCTCTGAGTAGCTGTTCTATCTGCTGGTTCTTCGCTCCTAATATATGAACATTGTTGGTGACTCGGTCTAAGAGTCTATCCACTTGTTCTTGCAGTCGTGCTATCAAATTGTGACAACGGTTGAGGTCTACCCTGGCATCCTGGGCTTGTTTGAAAACCCGCTCCCTGAGGGTAACATTTGCTTCCCTCAAATTAGTGATGATCTCAGTATAATCTCTTTCCACTCGTTGCAGATGAAGTGCCTGTTGATGTGCCCCCTTTCTCCAGCTAGCGCGGATCCTCGTTGTCTGGGCTTTCGACTCTTCCAGCTCTCTTTGGACATCTACGACTTGATTTTCCAAACCCTTTATCAACCTTTCGTCTGATCGGCTCCTCAACTGTCTGTCAGCATCTACTCTTATTTGCCATATTTGAGCTTTCAAGAAGTCATTTTCCTGTGTCAACCTCTTTTTCTCTCCTTCGTCAGCGGCGGCTTGCGTATCCTTTTCAAATTGGAGATCTTGGACCCGTTGCTCTATTTTACCAATCTTCGTTCTGTAAGCTTCTTCCTTGGCTAACCAGTCCCATTGTTCTTGTGACGCTTCAGCAAAATCTCTGAGGTGAGGTCTTTTGGCTGGCCTTTCACCCGATGTTTCTCCTTTGTACCAAGTAAGATATCCGGGTACAACCTCTTCTCTAGTTCGATCCTGCACACAAGTGTTTGCCTCTAGATATTGGCATTTCCTCCAGATCTGGCGGACCCTTGCTTTCGGGAATTGGCCGTCAAGGCCAATTTCAATAACCTGGGTACTCAGGTCCTCGTCTTTGGGAACTATCTGACACCTCCCAAGCTGCCTTAAAACCCAATGGGGCGCATAAGGTTGAATGCTCTTAAGTCCCATTAAGAGAAAGTGGGACCTAGCCGCTGGCATGTACTCGAATCTGTCTATCGGTAACCAACCCAACGTCCATTGTATTTGACTTGCGCTGAGGGCCTGGAAGTACGCCCTCCACGCTAAGATTCCTTCAGGTAAGATGGTCCTATCAACCCTTGTATAGAATTCCTTTATGCAGGTTTTCTCAACCAACCCATACCTCAAGAACTGGGTACGGCGACACAGGTGCTCGATCATCCACATTTGTAGCAATAAATTACAACCTTCAAAGACGTCTCCTCCGGCTTTGCAGGCTGTGAGAGCTCGATATATGTCTGATAGTATCATGGGAGCAAGAGTACTTTTGTTTTGGGCAAGCAAAGTACTGACAGTTCCGGCTATCTTTATATCAATATTCCCGTTTTTTCTCGAGAATACCATAAGTCCTAAAAAGGCTATCATGAAGGTAATTCGTTTGTGCTCCTCCCATTTCTAGCAATTACCCTTGCTGCATAACTTATTCTCTGGCTTGTCAAGACCTCCCACATGACCGTACCTTTGATAGACGAAGCTTAAGGTACAAAACCCTTGTGCTAGATCTGGGTTATGTACCGTTCTGACTATCTTTAATGAGTCCAAAACCGGTGCACGGCGACAACCCTTGGAGCGACTGGATATTGGTGCCCCAATGGTATATCAGTGTTTCCAATGTATCCAGTCATCTCCTCAAAAGTTGGGGTGAGCTCAAAATCCTAGAAGTGAAAGACATTGTGTGCGGAGTCCCAGTATGTGACTAATGCTCTTATGATATCCCCTCAAGGCTTTATTTCAAGCAGACCTCTGAGATATTTCAAATATTTATTGACTTCGCCCTGCCCTTCTTCGCCTAGATCATCCCACCACAGTTGTATTTGGATCGGGATTTTAGTCATGAGTGAAAAGGGTTCATTTCGAATCGTGCTCATCCTGCACATTTATTATTGTTAAAGAAGAAGATCATTTTGGCTGACAATGATTGGACTATTTTCAAATTTAGAACAAATGACCTAATTTTCGACCGCGACCTTTCAGCATTTTCAAGACGGAGATTTTAAGGTTGCGCTCGTTAAAAATAAATCCTAACATGACTCTTTAATGGCCGTTTGCATAAAATCGGCCTTCCGGCGTCCCTTTCAGGACATTCGGCCATTTTTGTCAAAACAGCATCACTGGACCTATTTAAGACTGTGGGTCAACCGACCAAAATATAAATAAATGACCCAAAAAATGGTTGTTTATGCAGAGTTAACCTTCCGTCGTCCTTTTCGGGAACATTCGGCTATTCTCGACAAAACAGCCTTACCGATTTTTTATGACTCTATAATTTAAAATTTTGGTATTTTTGCAAAAGGGGAGGTTGGACCCGATGGGGGTTGCCTACGTATCTCACATCCGGTGAGAATCAAACCCGCGTAGTTCGGTCCAACAAAACAAACTATATTTTTTCCTTTTATTGACCAACAAAGAAACTATTTTTTTTTTTGACAAAATAAAGCAAACTATTTTGAAAACAAAATTTATTAATTTTTTGGTAAAACACATTTTTTCTTTCTGAAAATAAGTATCTATTTCCCTATACTATTTCCCTCTTTTTTCGTATTTTTTTCTTTTCGGTATTTAAAAGCCGGTGAGCATGCAAGTCCTAATAAATGCTTAAAACAAACATGGTGTAGTAGGATGGTCTTTTCATTTCAGGTTGCCTGTCCTAGACGAACCCAACCCCTGTGTTGAGTTTCCTAAGTCAAATGCAACGTGATGCAAATAAGCGTTTCCTACTAGGGATCCGGTATGAAGTTATGTTATTCTAAGCTCAAAACCTCGGTATGCGATCTAGACTGTGTACCCAAGCGGACAACTCGGGCTGAGGAATGAGCTCCTTTCCGGGAACCAAAAGGCCAGCCAGCTTAGAAACTTTCCGAGCCTCTTTATTATTTCGAGGTATGACACTAACAGAATAGGGAGTCTCAACCAGTGAGCACATCCCCTGACGTGAGAAAAAGAAGAGATTCGGCATAGTTTATATATACAGTTCAGATAATATCAAAGTAGTAAAAATTATCATTTTTGCACATTAAGCATATATCATATAAAAAAATCAGATAATAAACAAAGACAAAATACAACAATTAATCTGAGCTCGAAATTCTAACCTTGAACCAGTGGTTTTGGGTGTAGTCCCCAGCAGAGTCGCCAGAGGTGTCACACCTCCTTTCGGTGCTAACCCGCGAGGGAGCGAAGGAGTTTTTCCAATTAAAGGACAATCAAAACGGGATTCATTTATTAAGAGATTCAGAGTCGCCACTTGGGAGATTTTTGGTGTCCCGAGTCACCGGTTTGAATCCCGAATTGAGGAAAGGTTTGACTCTATTTAACGGTCCGCGAACCAGAAATCCGGATAAGGAATCCTGTTAACCCGGGAGAAGGTGTTAGTCATTCCCGAGTCCCGTGGTTCTAGCACGGTCGCTCAATTATCATACCAGTCTTATTTATCTGATTTTATAACATATTTCAACTTATGTTCAAACTTTAACGTTCAACCGCTTTTGATTGTTTTTCTTATTGTAAGAATTATTTTAATAAAGAATGGCAACGTTATGAAAATGCATTTCGAACCACGTCACAATCAATGTGCCCGTGGTTACCGACACATTTCGACTTCGTTGATATTTAGATTTGGGGCACATAAATGTGCACCGAGTTTAGGAAAGTAATATTATTAAACTAAAGCACCTACAGCAACTACGTGTTATTAACTTTGCGGGGGGCCATGCAAATTTGCTAGATGGCACGTCCCGAATTCTAAGTATTTGAATATAGATGTTTACGAGGGGCGTCATGATTTGTGCATTATTTAGCGGGGCCTTTCTCACTTATTTTAAAGTGTAATCCTAAAGTAACTACATTTTCCTTCAATTAAGTTTGTCTCTAAAAATAAAGTTAATCCTAATTAACTACATGTTTTTTTTTAAAAAAAAAATCATCAATTACTAGTTACCAGCTTAAGACCATTGTTAACGACAAAAAGAATATTACTAATATTGAAACTGCAAATAAAATACGGAATTGACAGGTAATATTTTTTTTTAGAGAAACTGGTTGTCTTATAACTAACTCAAACCCACGTTGTTAGTAGAATAAGCCATTGGAAATAATGAATTTCCACTATTGGAAACTTATCTTAATTATAAATACTTATTTGAAAGTGAACTCGTCTTGCATGTTTCAAGCCTATTGGATTAATGTTATTAA
Organism: Nicotiana noctiflora; assembly: GCA_032618575.1. Taxonomy (NCBI): domain Eukaryota; kingdom Viridiplantae; phylum Streptophyta; class Magnoliopsida; order Solanales; family Solanaceae; genus Nicotiana; species Nicotiana noctiflora. Next base: position 86,919 of record JASVEL010009942.1, read on the forward strand.
CCTTACTAGATTGATTCGCACTTATTGATTCCAACTTACGTGAGTTTGAAGCTAGATTTTACTAATCTTTCTAAATGTTGCTAAAGATGACCTCAAGTTAACCATTGACAGTAGTTATTTCTTAATAACAGGATATTAATTCAAGTAATCAAAACCAAACTAGCATTATGGATTGAAACATAAACTTCTATGATTATGAGCAAAACTAGGAGACTAATTCGCAATTCATCCTATTTATTGTTAACACATGCCAATCTCCATTTACCGCTTTAACTACTTTTTAAACTTTGACAAATAAATATACGAGTCCAAGATCAAACTAACTATGGTACATGAGTACTAACTAGTGTAATCAACCTGACAGTCTGTTAAATTACAAGCGTACTAAACCTCTACCATTCATGTCATTCCATACAGCTCAGTTAATATTTGAAGTAAACCTTAGTTCAACTACCGTACAATCAAAGCATAAAGAAAACTTTGTAAAGAAACGTATGTGAGCATTGAAATAAGGTAACATAAGCACAATATAGCTTCCATTTCATCTCATATCTTTAGCAGGAGTTGATATATCAACATAAGCTTGAAACGTGTACCTGGTAATCGAAGTATAGGTAGAAATGAAAGAAGTCAATCACACCAATGTAACAGCAAAAACAGCAAATTCACAGCAGCAATCTTGGAGTTCCAAACAGCCAGCAAACACAGGCCCATAGAATTTATAAAATCAGACAACAACACTTAACACCCAATTATGCCCAACTGATCTCGAGTTAACAGAGATAGACCAGCAAACAACTAAACAGTGTCAACAGCCTAAAACCCCAGCCCTAAATGACTTAACAGAACCAAACACTCAGTTAAACCCCCACAAATGTATTTCAAATGAACTTCAACAATCAAGAAAAGGGAAAACTGGATCAGTTTTGAACTGGAGAACAAGGCAGCAATGCTTTTGATATTTTTTGCAAATGGAACTCAAAAATCAGTAGTGAAACAACACTTTTAGGTTTTCTTTTTTCAGAATTGTATCTCTCAAGTCTTTCTCTTCTAAGAAACGCTCAAATCTATCTGTATGTGTGTTCGAATCCCCTCTTTTTCATTCCAAGTCTGTATTTATACCCCCAAAACAGACCCTTTTCCACTGATGGACCACTCAATCAGCCCTTAAAATCAGCCTTAGTGTACCCTCTACAGCCTGTATTCCCACTCAAGTTTATTAGAAAACTCTATTTTTCACTAACTAATCTGAACAGCCCCTTATCAGATGCCTTGTTGCATTATTTTAATCAATTAAGAAGGGTGCTTATTTGTTTAATCCAATTTTTAAATTCAAACAAATCAAAACTGAATCCCATCCCATTATTCCCCTGTTTTTAGCCACTAAAAATTGCCTGGCAGTCCCTTTAACCCTTAATTTATGGTGAACTAGCAGTTAAACCTCAATTAAAAACCAAAATTAACAAACTGTCCGAATTGACAATGCCTCGGTTCAGTTTTGCAATGCCAATGGCAGCCCTATCTTATTTGAACAGCCAAAACCTACGATAGTGTTCGTCTAGTCGATTACGCAAGCTATAACAGATAACAATTAACCACAATCAAACAAACCAAACAGACTCACAGATGATTGATTGGTTTTGACAAAAACCAAGGAACTTATAAGGAAACTAACTGGTCGACCAGACTATTTCAATCGATTATATGGTTTATAACATTTACAACACATGAGAATCAACAAACAACAAATCGACGAACAATAACAATGATTCATGGTGTTCGGCGGAAACTTAGAAATATGAAACTAGCTATGTGACGACGTTAATCGAAATGAATATCTATCCTATGACAAACACAATCGAACGAATAAAACAGAATAATAATCGACCAAATAAAAGGTCTTTTAGGGAGGAAAACAGTATAATTGATATGAAAAATTGAAAACATCAATAAAAACACAAATTAATCACACACAGATGCTCATAAAACAGAATTAAATCACAGGGAAAAGAAATACCTCAGAGGAAGCTTAGGAATTGGGCCAACTGGACTCATCTATTTTAGGGTCCAACGGACCTTAATCGGGGTGTTCTCAGTTCAGAACACCTAGACTAAGGTCTATTAGACCTCAATCTCCCATAGAATTAAACAAAGCCTTAATTTTGGATTTCTAGGGTTCTTAGAGCCGTTTTTGGGGCTCGGGGCTTTTTGGGTTGGATTCGAACAAAACCAAAGGTGGTGTGGAGATTAAGAAGGTCATGGAGTGATAGGGTGTGAGTTTGGGGCGGTTTGGCATAAATTTTGTTTTCCGACGAAACTTCCATCCAACATTCGAAGGTTTTGGAGATGATTCGAGAAAAATGAAGGATGGATCCAAGGAGAGGGAGGTGAGGGGAAGAACTTATATAAATTTAGGAGCGTTTGGCCTACCGGAACCGCCGTGAGGCGATTTCCGGTGGGCGGAGCATGGTGAGGGACGGCGGAGGCTCAGTCGTCTCTAAGAGAGACGATGAAGATGGGGGGTCCGGCTTAATGGGGGGCAGGGTAGGCCTTGGGACTTATATACCTGCGTGGGAAATGAATCCTGGTCGTTTGATCTGATGAGATCAACGGCCTGGATCATTTCACTTATCCAAATGGTGCCGTTTGGGCATCGTTGAAGCCGGGTTGGTCTGTGGGCGGACTGGGTCGGGCTACGTAACGGGTTAGGGGATGGGATCTCCTCCGTTGGATCGAGGATGGTTCGACGGACATGATTGAATGCCTTGAAACGATGTCGTTTGGACGCTCATGAAACATACCGGGCCGTTTGATCTTGCAGGATCAATGGCCTGGATTGTGTCAAGCTCAACGATGTCGTTTAGACGTCTAAAGGTGCTGATCCATTTAGACAGGGCAAAGACAGCCCTTCTGGGCTGCGATTATTTGCAAAAATAGCCTTTTTTCCTTCTTTCCTTCACTAACCGCATTTAAATTAAATCCGCTCTAAACAAATTGAAAGAAATAAAATCACACGCCTATTAGTTCCTACACAAACCATTAACACGAATTACACATTTAGCTAAAATCGCCTAAAGGCAAAGAATAAAGATGCGCATTTTTTGTAATTTTCTTTTCTAACCACTTTACGATTACTTAATTCCTATGAATTCACAATTAATTCCTAAACGTCTACAACATATATTTTGTATTTTTTTTTTATTGTGGTGACAAATAAACACACACGGACCAAGCGATGATGCTAAGGAGAGACCACACAAAAATCCACAAGATCAAATACAACCACAAGATTATTTTAATTTTTATTTTTTTGGGAGTAATTCTCATGTAGGGCAAAAATCACGTGCTCACACAGGACATATATAAGCATCAGAGGCCTGGTGGTATGTTTCAGAGAATTGAGATTCCCGAGTAGAAGTGGGAGCGAATTACAATGGATTTCATTACTGGACTTCCGCTGACTCGGAAGAAGTTTGATGTTATTTTGGTCATTGTTGATAGGCTCACCAAGTCATCATATTTCATTCTAGTAGCAGTCTCCTATTCATCTAAGAGGTTAGCAGAGATTTATTATCTCAGATCAGGGTACATAGTTTACCTCGCGCTTCTGGAGAGCGGTTCAGCAAGAGTTAGGCACCCAGGTTCAGTTGAGCACATCATTCCATCCTCATGCGGATGGTCAGTCCGGACGGACTATTCAAATTTTGGAAGATATGCTCCGAGCTTGTGTCATTGACTTTGGAGGCTCATGGGACCAGTTTTTGCCTTTAGCAGAGTATGCCTAGAATAACAGAGTATGCCAGAATAACAGCTGCCAGTCTAGCATTTAGATGGCTCCATATAAGGCATTGTATGGTAGGCGATGTCGGTCTCCAATCAGATGGTTTGAGCCGTGAGAGGCTCGGTTGTTAGGTACTGACTTAGTTCAGGGGGCCTTAGATAAGGTCAAGACTACTCAGGAGAAGCTGCATTCAGCTCAGTCTATGTAGAAGAGTTATGCAAACCGCAAGGTTCGAGATGTAGATTTCATGGTTGGTGAGTGAGTATTGCTCAGGGTGTCACCTATGAAGGGCGTAATGAGGTTCGGAAAGAAGGGCAAACTTATCCCTAGGTACATTGGTCCGTTTAAGATTCTGGATCGAGTAGGAGAGGTGGCTTATAGACTTGCATTGCCACCTAGCTTATTAGTCGTGCATCCAGTTTTTCATGTATGTATGCTTTGGAGGTATCACGGAGATCCTACGCATGTGTTAGACTTCAGCACTGTCCAGTTGGACAAGGATTTATCCTACGAAGAGGAGTTGGTAGCTATTCTAGACCGGTAGGTTCGATAGTTGAGGTCGAAGAGCTTTCCTTCAGTGCGTGTTCAGTGGAGAGGTCAGCCTTCTGAGGCATCGACCTAGGAATCCGAGTCTGATATGAGGAGCCGTTATTAGAGCTGTTAAGGCCGAGCTGGGCTAGCCCAACCCAGCCCACGTAGGCTTGAGCAATTGACGGGCTGAGCTGGGCTAGCCCACCATTTTGATGGGCCTTATAATGGTGAGCCCACCCCAACCCTATGTGGGTTGTGGGCCCCCATGGTCCAGCCCATTATTTTTAAAAATATAATTTTATTTTTTTTAAAATTCTAACTTATAAAAAGATAATCATTTAAAAGTTAAAACAATTGCAAAACTTAATAAATTTTTATATCGTTCCAATATATCACAATAAATAATAAAAAATATAAAAGATATGACTATATTTTTCATTAACTAAAAGTCAAACATAAAACAAACTATTTAAGAGAACGTTCATGATGCTTATGAGATATCTAACACATCATCTTCATCAAGCACATTTGAATCCGCTTGTGACAAGGTTGTCTTAACCTCTTCACTTTCATCTGCAATTCATATGCAATATTAATTAGCTAAATATTAAAATTAATTAAATATTAAAAATTAATAATATTTAAATTCACATAAAAAAATATTACAAGTTTGTGTTCGGGAAAATCTATGCAGCCAATTTCGAGTAGTAACAAGTGTTTGGACATTTTCATAATAAATACAACTTCCGTACTTATTAAGAACACGCCACCAATGCTAAATATTGATTCTGGTGGTATAATGTTATAAGGATGCTAAGTACATCACACACCATAATTGAATTGAAATATCAGTATATTTCTAGAATGGTCCTTCCAATACATGACAACATCATCTCTTGAAACTTTTCAAGATCGGGTTTTGGTTCCTCTTAGTAAAGATCCAATTCTGACTTTCCATCTCTAAAGGCAGTATACTTTTATTTTTTTATATATTAAAAATAATATTTTATTAGGCCCACGGGCCGAGCCGGCCCAACCTCAGTCAAGCCACACAGGTCACGGACTTACTCAGGCCGGGCTTAAAATCCTCATTTTTAAACGGGCTTCAAAAATTCTAGCCCAACCCTGATAAATCACGGGCTGGGTTGGGTTGGCCCAATGGGCCAAACCCATATTGATAGTTCTAGACGTTATCCATATTTGTTCCCCGACTCAGGTACTTCTTTCTCTTGTCCGTTCGAGGATGAACAGTTGTTTTAGAGGTAGAGGATGTGACTACCCAAAGGGTCATCACTTGTTTTCCTCATCTGTTCCATGCTTTCGAGGCCTTAAAAACTTCATTTTATATTGCCTCGATTTTCATGCGCAGTCAGGTGCGTAGCCAAAAAACATTATGTTGAAAAATGTGAATTCAGTGAAAACTTTAAAGAATTTTGATATTAATATGATTATAGTTGACTTTGGTCAACATTTTTTGTAAATGGACCCATACCCGTTTTCAGACTGTCCTAAAGGTCCCTAAAAAAATATGGTACTCGGGCATGTGCCCAGAGTCGAAATCCGAGGTCTAGAACCTGAGTAAAAGAATTTTTCGGTTAAATTGTTTTTCTGAAGTTATTAAGGAAAATTAGAATGAAAATTAATTAAAAGACTATTGTATCGGGCTCGTATTTTGGTTCTAATGTCCAGTACAAGTCTTATATATTGTTTAAGCGCTTCCTGTAAAGTTTAGTTGAAAACGGACGTCGTTTGACGTGTTTCGGACCTAAATAGCTAAAGTTAAGGTTTATGAACTTTAAAATGAAATGTGATGATCTTGAGGCTTGATTCAATGATTTTGATGTAATTTTGGCAATTTGATCACTTGAGTAAGTTTGTATGATGTTTTTGAGTCAGTGTACATATTTGGTTTGGAGCCGCGAGGGCTTGGGTAAGTTTTGGAGAGGTAACGGGATGTTTTACACTTGGAAAGGTTGCAGAAAATCTGCAGTCGGTGCACAGTGAAATCCTTCTATGTGATTGCATAGCTATATCTGCAATCGCATAGAGCAAAGTTCAGGGGTCCCCAAATCCTTCTACGCGATCGCATTAGACTTCATGCAATCGCATAGTCTACCATTTTCCTCCTACGTGATTGCACTCCTCTCTATTGCGATCACATTGTATAACCTGGCCCCCCTCACTTTTCCTTCTATGCATTCGCATGAATCTTTATGCGATCGCAGTGCTTATTCCCATTACCCTATGTGATCACAATGCCTTCTTCACGATCGCATAGGGCAATTTTGCCCAATTAAATTTTAATAAACGAGTCAAAACTAGTGCACTCGGGATTTTCACTCTTTTATCATGAACCCTCTTCTCTTCCAAGCCCTATGAAGCCATTAAAGCCCCCAAGCTTCAAGACCATTTGAGTAAGGAATTTTTCCGTTTATTTTCTTCACTTTTTCTTCATTAATTAACAAGTTCTAAGCCTAAATCATGAAATCAAGGTATAAATCATGGGTTTTTGAGTAAAGTTAGGGTTTTGAAAATCTCGGGTAATTCAACCCCAATTCGGGGTCAAATCTTAAAACAAATTATATAGTTGCACTCGTGGAAGTATGGGTGAATATATTTTGGTTCGAACCTCGAGATTTGACCAAGCGGGCTCGGGGTCGATTTTACAATTTTTGGACAATATGCTTAAAGGACTTTAATTAAGCAATTGGGCTGGTTTGTTGAGTAGTATTGATGATATTCAATAAATTGTGTATAGATACGATTGAATTGGAGCGAAATTCGAAAGGAAAAGCATTGCTTGAGGATTGAGTTGACCGTAAACCTTCAAGGTAAGTGTTTGGTCTAACCCTAGCTTGAGACTTGTTGCTAATTGTTATGTGATCAAGTGCGATGTATAGGCATGATGACGAGTATCTATACATTGGTGTCTAGCAGGACCGTAAGTCCTTATGATATGAATTTAATGTTATTGGAGAATGTCTATACATTATGAATAGCGTGTGAACAATAAATAATTATTAAATTCTTTGGAGTGTGGCTCAGAATCGTACAGTGAATTATAACATGAGTAAAGTAAAGTAAAGAAAAGAGAAATGTTGTTGATTATTCCCTTGCCGGAACGTAAGTATTTAATGTGTATTCTCCCTTGCCGGGATGATTGAATTATTAATTATGCTCCCTTGCCAAGATGATTGACCAATTAATTGTGCTCCATTGCCGGGATGATTAAGCTTTGATTGTACTCCCTTGCCGGGATGTTTGCTATATATTTGTCTGTTGTGTCTTCCTTGATTTTGACTGTTTCTTGGGGACTCAGACTGTTAAATGATATTGAAGAGCGGGTTGCACGCCGCAATAATGATAAATGATAAATAATATGGGTCGGGTTGCACGCTGCAACAAGTGATATGTGGAGTGGGTTGCACTCCCCAACAATGGTAATTATGGAACGGCTTGCTCGATGCAACAGTTGTTGACATATGTGGTTATGTATGAATATTTATTTCTTGTTTCACTGTGGGATTAAGATTTTTTTTTGGTTGTTACTCTGGACAACAACAACAACAACAACCCAGTATAATCCCACTTAGTGGGGTCTGGGGAGGGTAGTGTGTACGCAGACCTTACCCCTACCTTAGGGTAGAGAGGTTGTTTCCAAATAGACCCCCGGCATCCTTCCCTCCAAGAACTTCCCACCTTGCTCTTGGGGAGACTCGAACTCACAACCTCTCGGTTGGAAGTGGGGGTTGCTTACCATCAGAGCAACCCCTCTTGGTTGTTACTCTGGATTACTGTTTAATTGTATTTCCCTGTAGCAAGTTCCCCCTCCCATGTTGTTGATTTATTGGTATTCGATTTTTCGCTATATATTTTATAACTGCACAGGTTTGTGTGGTGTCCAGTCTAGCCTCGTCACTACTTCGCCGGGTTAGGCTAGGCACTTACCAGCACATGGGGTCGGTTGTGTTGATACTACACTTCTGTGTATTTTTGCGCAGGTCTAGATTTTGAGCAGCAGCAGCAGTAGCTCGATAGCAGGATCTTATTACTACGAGACTGAGGTAGCTTGCAGGCGTCTGCCGCCCGACGTCTCTTCTTATGCTTTTCGTTTATGTTGTGGTCTCATTATTTCGAGATAGACAACTGTTATATTTCTTTCATACCATTATATGTAGTTTATTCTTAGTGGTTCGTGAGTATGTGACCAAATCTTAGGTAGAGGATGTTGCTGAGTATTTCGTATTTATTTCAGATTTATAAAATTAAACTTCCGCAATTATGGTTATTACTATTATTTATGCTATTAAATTGACAACAGGATGGTTATACTAATGAAAACGATGAGTAAATTGGCCTGCCTAATTACCACGAGTAGGCATCATCACGATCCCGATGGTGGGAAATCCGGGTCGTGACATTCTGCTTACCAGGTTTCTTCCACTTCTATTTTATTTGTTAAAATTTTATGGTATAGCCAGTTTTTACACTGGTCAATGAAAAATAGCCACTAGTTTACTGCAACAAGGACCGGTCCAGTATAATATACGGGAGTTTTAGTGCATTTGTATACGAACTCCAGTATATTATGCTGGACCGGTATACTTTGCTAAATCCTGTAAAATTTGCGGGAGACTGGAGCACTAGTGCTCCAAACTCCAGTATATTATACTGGACAATTATACTACTGGAACTCCCGTAAAATTTGCGGGAGTTCCAGCACAATTATGCTTGAACGCCAGTAAAATTTGCGCCGTAAAATTTACGGGAGTTCAAACATATTTATGCTGGAACTCCAGTAAAATTTGCGGGCATATTTTTTCAAATTTTGAACAGGGTTTTCGCTCAGATTAAAGTGGCTAAAATTTGATGACTTTTGAAACTTGGCAATTTTTCAACGACCAGTGGTAAATCTGGCTATTTTTAAATTTTTCCCATTTTATTTTAACCTGATAAATAGTTTGGGCCCTTTAGGTAGGAGTAATAAATAATTTGGGCCTGGACATTAAAAAGTAAATAATTTAATATTAATGGGTATAAAGCGAAATTTTTTCAATTTTCTTTTACACGCATTTATGTTACTTGTCTAAAAGAACCACAATAAGTTCTGGATTCCACTTTGATGGGTGGCACAGGCATCCACTGTGGGCTTAAAACAATTTTTATTTTAATAGCCCTAAAACTGAAAATGTTAAGTTTTAATTTATCTTTGTAGTTTTCTCTTTTGGGAAAGTTAATTCCCATTTGAGATTTTTACATGCGTGATCCCTTTTTAAAAGTTATTATCATAAATAATAGTAGACTTTGTTAATTCCCAAAACAATACTTTTTTTTTTACTTTTTTAGCACTTTCATTTTGATAACTCCATTAACTAAAGGATCCCTCTACATTAATACACTTTTTACTATATTTTTCCTTTTTCCTCACTCTTCTATAACTTTTTTTTTCTCTTCCATAAATAACACTTATATATAAAAGATTCTAAAAAAAGAATGTCTCAAAAATAATTCTCTCTACACAAATGAGAATTTTAATATTTCTTTCTTTTTTGAGTTTTAAACTTTTTTCTGTACAGTTTTATTTTAAACTTTTTTCTGTACCATTTTGTTTTAACTAAAAATATACATTTAATATATTTCAAGTATAATATATTGTGATAATTTACAATGTAAATCTTCCATCAATATGTCGTGTGTGTGTGTATATATATATATACCACATATATAACTTATATATACATCATACTACATTAGTTTATTGATATTGTTCAAAGTATATTGCTAGCATATACCTTACATAAAATTTAATCTAAAATATTAATATGCCACTTATATGTATATAGAAGAAAAAAACTATGTCACATATACTATCTATATACAGATAATTTGTACAAATATGCATGTTATATTTGTGCAAAATATATATGGCATATTTATATCTCTTTAAATATAAATAAGTGTATAAATAACATATGCATATATACATAATTTTTTCTAAAACAACTCCTAAAAGAATATATAATTTATAAGGGATAATTTCACATAAACACAACTCACATATTTGACTTGCAACATAATAGCCCAGTCATAACGTTACAAATCTATAGAATTTGCTACATTATTAAATGTTTTAATAATGTACAGGACATGACACTATTTTTTTGGTTCCATTATTATATTATTCCCTTCTTCCTTATTAAATGTTCCTCTCTCATCTATATGGTAATGAAAATATAAAAATTCAACTTTTGGGGGTTTAGATTTTTCTTAAATTTTTGGACATTTGATCTATAAGGATATATGCATGTAATGTAACTTAATTCACTATATTTTTAAAACGTGTATTTTATAATCACATATTTTTTATTTTATAATTTTATATTTTATTATATTTAAATATAACAATTGCAATTCCATGGTATCTTTCTAGAATAACTTTAAAGATTATGTTATACTTTCATTATAAATTTTGTTTATGCCATGATTTTCTCTTCCTTTTCACTATTTTCTATCCCTTCCACAAATTCCAGCCCTTAAAGAAATAAAAGTCTTTACGGAAGGTGAAGCATTCATGAATCATTTCTATACTTTATATATAACAGTAATATTATATAATATCTTACACAACTATAATGTGCTCTAAATATAAAGAAATACTTATGCAATAAATATATGATATATTTTATATTATTCATTTTAATATCTTGAATATACATCGTGTATATTTGTCATATTAAAAAAAAGAATTATATAATATGTATAACCAAATAAAATAATATTTTATACTAATAATATTTTAATTTATACTTCATAATATACTTATTGATAATGTATTATACGAATTATATGTATTATATATAATAGGTAAATGGTATAAATATCACTTATTCATCCAAGTATGCACTATTATATAAGTATTCATAGTTTACCAATAAAAATCGTTATACCATCAAATAAAATATTTTCATAATTGAAAATGAGAGAAAGTATCAATAAAATCATAGCTAATCAATTCCATTCTTAGGAAAGAGATAAAAGATAACAATCATGTGTTGCGTATTAAATTCGCAATTAATGTTACTGGGATGTAACTGAAACCCTTTTATTATTAAGGAAATGAATGTTGTAGATTCATGATTTTAGGGACATAATTTAAAGTATTCTGCTAGGAATATAATTATTTAATTGTCTTAAGTGTAAAATACCTATTGTTGCTATGTTTGTGAAATTCTTTCTTAAATTTTGTCCATTTATGTTTTTTGCTCTTACCATGGTGCGACTTTAGATATAACTAAGTGCAAAGTATCTGACCCAAACATGTTTTGTTGCTCTTTTTTCTTTCTATAATAATATTAAATGAAAAAACACCAACCGAATGCTCGGATTAATTCTCTCAATAATATATCCAAATTCTACTCATGAATAACCAGATAAAAGAAAATAAGATAATTCATTTTCAATCATTAAGGGTGTGTTTGGTACGAAGGAAAATATTTTCCATGGAAAATGTTTTACTAGAAAATATGTTCATGAAAGATGAGTGGTTTTATCACTTATTTTCTCTTATTTGATTGGTAAGTGGAAAATATTTTCCGGATTTGGTATGAAGGAAAATATTGTCATGGAAAATGAGTGGTTTTATCACTTATTTTCTCTTGTTTGGGAAAATATTTTCTATTATTTGGTTAGAGAGTAGAAAATAGTTTTTTTTAGGAAAATATTTTTTATGCAACTCTCCTCACCCCTCCTCCTCCCACCTCCCACCACCCAAAAAAAATAGTAAAAAAAAAAATTGTGCGGGGGGAGGGGGTAAGGGCTGGGTGGTGCAGAAAAACAATGAAAACAAAATTTGAAATTGCGAAAAAAAATTAAGGTGAATTTTTTTTTTCGGGGGAGGATGGAGAGGAGTGGAGGGGTAGTAGGGTAGATGGTAACAGAAAAACTAAAAAAATTTAAAAAAAAAAACTTATTTTGGAGAGGGGAGTGGGTTGGTGAGGGTGAGAAAGGCTGAGAAGCAGTTTTGGAAAATATTTTCCCTTCTTTTGATAAGAAAACAACAACAACAACAACAACAACAACAACAATAACAACAACAACGGCCCAGTGCAATCCCTCAAGTGGGGTCCGGGAGGATAATATGTACGCAGGCCTTACCCTTACCCCGAGGGATAGAGAGGCTATTTCCAGGAGACCCTCAACTCAAAACGCAACAAAATACGATATATTATTAATATTGATAAACTCATAATAAAATAACATAATATAATAAAATAATATCAAAAGGAAATACATGCAATACGAAAAAGATGGAATATACCATAATATCCAGGAAATACAGCCTTGCACCGTAGTGGACCCGTAGCATCCTAGGACTAAAATCCTAAGACTAACTCATAACTGGCTAGTCTCACTCTAGTTCCCTGTAAAAATATTCATAACGTCCCCTAACTTATAACCTTAATGCTCAAACTCCACAATTCTCTGTCAAGGGCCACGTCCTCAGTAATCCTAAGTCGCGTCATGTCCTACCTAATAACCTCTCCCCAGTACTTCTTAGGTCTCCATTTACCTCTCCTCGTGCCCACGACCACCAGTCATTCACACCTCCTTACTAGTGCATCAGTGCTCCTCCTCTGAATGTGCCCGAACCATCTGAGTCTTGCTTCCTGCATCTTGTCCTACATGGGAGCCACGCCCACCTTCTCTCAAATATCTTCATTCCCAATCATATCCATCCTTGTATGCCCGCATATCCACCTTAACATTCTCATTTCTGCTACTTTCATCTTCTGAGTGTGTGCGTTCTTAACCGGCCAACACTCTATACCATACAACATGGCAGGCCTAACCATTGCTCTATAAAACTTACACTTTAGAAACGGTGGAACTTTCTTGTCACATAGGACTCCCGACGCTAACCTTCACTTCATCCAACCAACCCTTATATGGTATGTGACATCATCGTCGATTTCTCTTTTCCCCTGAATAACTGACCCAAGGTACTTGAAGTTGATCCTCTTATGAATGACTTGAGAATCAAGCCTCACCTCCACTCCCCGCTTACGTTGGCTCGGACCCAAATTTGCACTCGAGGTATTCTGTCTTTGTCCTGCTCAACCTGAAGCCTTTATACTCAAGGGCCTGTCTCCAAACCTCTAGCCTCTCATTGACGCTGCCTCATGTCTCGTCAATTAGAACTATATCATCAGCAAATAGCATGCACCATGGCACATTTCCTTGAATATGATGAGTTAGTGTATCCATCACCAACGCAAATAGGAAAGGGTTGAACGCAGACCCTTGCTGCAACCCCATTGTAAGGCCCCGTAAAATTTTTGTGCATAAAACCTAGTAGCTATAGTGTCATGGTCCGAATAATGTGTTAGGAATGCATAGTGATTTAAGTTTCAAAAATGTAGAGAATCAATTTTTTCCGAAAAGTGTCAATTTTGCGGTCAAGAATGCGACCGCAGATGTGCTATGCGGACCGCATTCTTGCCGCAGAGCTTACCAGAAGGTTTCCCAAAATCATGTTGAAAATGCGGTCGATATGCGATCGCATAATGAATCTGCGGTGCACTTTGCGACCGCAGATCAAGAATGCGGACCACATTTTGGTTGCATTCCGTAACAGAACTTGTATAAATTTTGAGATCATTCAGCGGTCACTTTGCGGGCCGCATGTTAATTCTGCGATCGCAGATGCGACCGCAGAATTGACCCGGCCCAGAAATGTTATAAAATTTGACCCGATCTCTTCTTTAATATAACGTCTGTCCCCTTCGTTTTATCATATCATCTTACCAAAATTAGAGATAGAGAGAGAGAGAGGGGTTTTAGAGAGAGAAGTTCTTCATCTTCAAAGATTGTTCCAACCATTTAGTCCAAAGGATTCTAGGGACAAGATTCAACTTCCCCAATCTTTACAAGGTAAAAACCCTAACTATTTTCTTTGATTTTCAGTTTTAAAATGGGTAAAGAGAGGTTCGCATATAGTAGCTTCTAAAAATAGAATTTAACACTCATGCATGATTATTGAACTTGATTTCTAGTAAAAAGAAGTGAGTAGAAGTAAGAGTCTTCAAGAATAAGGTCTGCAAGAGTAGGATATCTTGGGTAAGCATAAAGTGGGAGTTTAAAAGAAGGAAACTCGATACCAGGTATGTATGGCTAATTTTGATTCTTGTGAAATAGCCTATATGTGTAAAATTCTTGATGTTGTTATTGGATATTCAAAATTGTTGTTGAACTATGAGTGATGTAATATGAGATATGAGCCGAAAGATAAATGAGAGTTTAATTTGGTAAAGAATTGTGAACAATTGCTATGATGGCATATATGGTACCTTGTGGAAAAGAAACGAAACACTTGAGGTGTGGCAAGTTATTGAACATAACAGTATGAACATTCTCGATTTTGGAACACTTATAACTTGATTGTGATATTGGCTTGAGAAGTAATTAAGAACATGAACCAATGTGTAAGTTGCTTATTTGAACTTGTTGTAATTGTGTGTAGTACCTTATCTGCTGTTTGTGATTGTTGTGTTTGAAAACTGTACGGTGGGATCGGGTTGCGCGCCGCAACATGAAGAAATAAGGTGTGGGTTGGGGTGATAAGGGTGGCCGAGGTAATAAGGGTGGACGAGGTAATAAGGATGGAAAGCGATCGAAATCGCAAATGAAATTGAAACAAAATTATTGATATGAAATTGTGAAAGGAGACAGCAGGAGAGTTTGCAACCTGTGGGGGCACTGATTGCCCCTATGTTTGACTACTTGCAATTTATGTGGTTGATTGGTTATTGTTCTATTTGTTGACCTTTAATGTGCTTGTGTTGAGGCTTATCTGAAATGAGTAAAAGGTGGGAAACATGGATAGTTAGCTTAATTGATTTCTTGATGTATATATTGTCTGTCTTGTCATCATGATCCTTGTTTAACGGCTTGAGTTTACTTGGGACAAAGTTTGTCCATACATACCAGTACAATTCAAGTGTACTGACGTCCCTTTTGCCGGGGACGCTACATTCGTGTTATGATTGTAGGTGGTTCAGTAGCAGGCACTTCAGCTCATCGGCAGTAGTATCCTTCTCCTTCCACTGCCCGTTTTGGTGAGCCCCTTTCTTCCTTGGGGCCCCTGTGTGGTTCATGCCACTTTTGTTAGATTTCATTTTGGTTTTTGCAAGGTATAGTCGGAGCCTTGTTACCGGCAAAGTATTGTATTCCCATTTTGTATCCTAGAGGCTCTGTAGACATGTAAACTGTGGGACTCCAGTCTTATGTATATATTATGTTATGTCGGGCGTTGTAAAAACTGCAAACTTGTTAATGAATCACTCGTATGGTTTTAATTGTTTATTGTGAAATCATTCATGGTTAGTAAGATATTTGGTTAATGAGAAACAATCAACACAGGGGTAACACGTGGGAATGAAAGGCACCCAGGTCCGCTTAACTGGGGCTACCCAGTCAGGCGCGGGTTATGTCCCTCGATTTGGGGCGTGACACCCATAACAACCGGAAAGTTCTCGGAGTCGCCTCCTACTATTCTAACCCGTATCTTAGCTCCATCGTACATGTCTTTAATCATCCTAATGTAGGCAATCGGGACCCCTTTAACCTCTAAGCATTTCCATATGACCTCCCTAGGAACCCTGTCATATGCTTTCTCCATATCAATAAACACCATATGGAGATCCTTCTTTTTTATCCCTATATTGTTCCATCATCCTCCTAATAAGATGGATAGCCTCTGTGGTAAATCGCCCCGGCATGAACCCGAACTAGTTGTATGAAATAGACAAAATCCTTTGCACTCTCAGTTCTACCACTCTCTCCCATACTTTCATGGTATGGCTCAGTAATTTGATACCCCTATAGTTATTACAGCTCTGGATGTCGCCTTTGTTCTTATACAACGGAACTGTTGTACTCCACCTCTAGTCTTCAGGCATCTTATTAGTCTTGAATATAACATTAAACAGCCCAGTAAGCCATTCCAAGCCTGCTCTTCCCACACACCTCCAAAATTCAACAGGAATCTCATCCGGCCCGGTAGCTCTGCCCCTTCGCATCTTATGCATTGCCTCCGTGACCTCATCGATCCCAATGTCGCTACAATAACTTAATTCATGGGGACTATCGACATTCCTCAATCCGTCTAGTCTAACATCCCACTTCCCTTCTCCATTTAGAAGTTTATGAAAGTAGTTCTGCCATCTCTTCTTAATCAGGTCCTCCTCCCATAAAAACTTTGGCGTCATCATCTTTTATGCACCTCACTTGGTCCAGGTCCCGAGTTGCCCTCTATCTAACCTTCGCGAGTCGAAATAACTTCTTCTCCCCACCTTTGTTCCCTAGTTCCTCATATAAACGATCAAAAGTTTCCGTCTTAGCCTCCGTTACTGCCATTTTTGCCTCCTTCCTAGCTACCTTATACCTCTCGTAGTTTGCTCTCTTCTCCTCCTCACCAGTACTTCCTATTAACCGTTGGTAAGCCGTCTTCTTTTCCACTTTACCTTGGATAACTACATTCCACCACCAGTCTCATTTGTGACCCCCCATGCGACCTGAAGATATCCCTAGCACCTCTCTCGCCGCCTTCCTTATACAGTCCGCTGTCGTCGACCACATAGTGTTTGCGTCCCCATTACTTCTCCAAGCTCCCATTGCCAATAACCTTCCTTCTAACTCTTGAGCTTTATCCTTAGTCAATGTTCCCCACCTAATTCTCGGGCGGCCTCGTAGCAATCTCTTCTTTCTCCTTATCACAATACCAATATCCATCACCAACAGCCTATGTTGCACTGTAAGGGTCTCACTTGGGATAACCTTGCAGTCCTCACACAATATTCTATCGCACCTCCTGAGGAGGAGATAGTCAATTCGAATCTTCACCACCGAACTTTGGTAAGTAACCAAGTGCTCCTCCCGCTTCGAAAAACTTGAGTTCGCAATCACTAGATCAAATGCCTTGGCAAAGTCCAACAACGAAGTACCCCCTCCGTTCCGCTCCCCGAAACCAAAGCCACTTTGCACCTCAGTATAACCACATGCAGACGACCCAATACGACCATTTAAATCTCCTCCTATGAATAACCTCTCGGAAGGTGGAATACTACGAATGATGTCATCCATCCCCTCCCAGAAGTGCCTCTTAATCTCCTCATCCAAGCCCGTTTGCGGTGCGTACGCGCTAACGATATTTAAAGTGTACTCACCTACTACCAATTTAATAGTGATCAGTCTATCATTCACCCGTCTGACCTCTACCACTGACTCTAAGATGGCTATCTACCAAGATACCCACTCCATTCTTACCTCTCTGGACTCCAGAGTACCACAACTTATACTCATCTACATTTTTCGCTGTCAATCCAACCCACCTAGTCTCCTAGACACATGCTATATTAATCTTCCTCTTCTGAAGGATCTTCGCCAACTCTATAGACTTATGTGTTAGTGAACCTATGTTCCATGGCCCGATTCTCAACCTATAGGCTCTCTTCCCCCCTCTGCCTCCTCTGTTGCCCTTCTCACCCCCATCCCTTCCCCATATCCTGCCCCGCACGAGGACATGCCCTTAATCTATCATCCCATACTGCAGCCACTACACCTACGACAATGTCAAAAAGACTCGCTAGTGCACAAAGAGGCAACGAAACAAACAAGAAGGAAGCAAGTTACTACCAGTACACTAGTTGAGTAATTGAACTAATGTGAACTAAAAGTAACATCAATTTAGCTAACACCAAAGCAAAACAGTAGAATGGGAGGTACCAACTCTCGAGAACCAAACTTGTGTTGATTTTCTATACTCGATATAGTTGTAAGCTTGCACGCCGCTTCCCACCTCCTTGTGCTAATGCTCGTCCAGGTTACTTTCCTTTGCTAATGCACGTGACAACTTCAAAAATTTCCTGAAAATACAGAAAATACAGCGACCCAAAAACCAAAAAGGAACTATCACCGCTACCACTAGTGTAGCCACAGATAATGAAGGAAGCCGATAGTTCCAGATCTATAAAAGAAACAGATCTAAATAATGACGAAATGATCGGAAGAAAGCTTAACCTCGTCCCCTTTAATTGTTTAATACAATCTCAGATTTTCAAATTCCGAGAAGGATTCGTTGTTGTCTCTTTCTCGTAGAGATCCTAGAGTTGGTCAAGTGTACTACACAAATTCACCAAGTAAAATAAAGAAACGAATAAAGTAAAAAAGCTTTTAGAGAAGCAAAACAGACAAAGTAAGAAGACCCAAATTAGATCTACAATTGAAATAGAGAAATTGAAATAGCAATCAGGAGAAACTGAATGGGAATTATCGTATCCAAGGGATAAAGGGGAAAGAAATGTAGGAGAGCTGAGATGAAAAATGTAGAACCGGAAGTAGCAAATATTATGCTATAAGACAAGAAAAGAGTATTATCATAGAAAAATCAATTGGGAAATTCTACAAAAGAAATACTACGATTTAGTTGTTAGTCTACAGTAAGACCAATCGGGAGCTTGCTAAAATCTCAGTTTCTTTTCA
Source organism: Nicotiana noctiflora (assembly GCA_032618575.1). Taxonomy (NCBI): domain Eukaryota; kingdom Viridiplantae; phylum Streptophyta; class Magnoliopsida; order Solanales; family Solanaceae; genus Nicotiana; species Nicotiana noctiflora. The sequence continues at coordinate 105,769 of JASVEL010009942.1, forward strand.
TAAGAAAAATATTTTCCTCCAATTGGAGGAAAATTGGAAATTCATACCAAACACACCCCAAGTTTTTCTTTTCTTTGAAGCACCATTCCAATTAGCGGTCCTGATCTTGGCACCCCCAATTATTCTTGGTAGAGTAAAAAAACCAAAAGAAAGTGTGGAACAAAGTGAATTAAAGGAAAAAAGAAGGGCCAAAAAAAAGAATAAATTTGAAAAAAAGGAGGCCCACCGCTCTATAACAAAATTTAAATTGTAGCCGTTGGAAATCATTAGTAAAATAAGGATTTTTCAAAATCTTCCCCTCTTATTCCTTCAATTCTCCGGAATAAACCCTTCCCTATTTCAAAACCCAAAGCGGCATTTCAAACCATAGATCAAATCTTAGCCGTCCATCTCTTGCCCCCCCCCTGCAGATTCTTATTTGAAAATCTTGAATAAAGAAATCAGCAGACTTCACTCTCCGACAGCTCAAGAGAGAGAGAGAGAGAGAGAGAGAGAAAGAGAGAGGGAGAGGGAGGGAGGGAGATCATTTGAATTTCTAGTACAAAGAACTGGTAAATTGCAACAAATTGTCTTGTGTCTGAGAGAGAGACAGAGAGACAGAGAGGTTCTCTACTCGAGAATGAGTTGCCACTTCAAGATTTGATTTTTGTTTTCAAGATTCTTGAAATTCCAAATTAAGCTGAAATAACACAATAAAGTGACTTACAATTTCAACTTCTCGAGGACTTGGTATTCTCTTCTTCAACGCTTCTTTCAGGTACTAAATCAGCAGTCTTTACACAATTTAAGGTTTTTTGAATTAAAATTCCTACCTTTTTAGTTTTTTGGGAGACTTTTGTATGTTAGTATAAAGTGTATTGGAACAAAACGGGTTCAAATGTAGCAAAGGGGTATTTAAGATTCATATAGATGAACCCAACTTAGTTTGGGATCGAGGTGTAGTAGTCATTGTTGTTTTTGAATTAAAACACATTTATCTTAAATCTTTTTGTTGCTAACAGAATTAAGGTTTCTTGAATTAAATTCCTATTCTTTTTAGTTTGTTTGGAGATTTTTATATATGTGAGTATAAAGTGTATTGGAACGAAATGGGTTCAAATGGAGCTTAATGACTTTTCAAGATTCATATAAATGACACCAACTAGTATAAGATTGAGGTGTATTAGTCATTGTCGTATTTGAATTAAAACACATTTATCTTAAAACTATTTTGTTGGTACAGAATGTTGAGGGACTTCAAATTCTTGCGTCGGAACAGTGGCAAGAATGCTCAAGCTGAGGAAATTGAGAATGTACCAGTGGATCCGAGGGACTCAATGGGTCCTCAAACCAGTACAGACTCAACAAGGCCACCTTTAAACACAATTCAAGAAGCCACCCGGAATTTGAAAGGTGGAGCAGATCAACAAATGGGTGTTAGGGTTACTAAAATTGATAAGACCCCAACTAAACCTAAGGCTAGTAGATATTCTGATATCACTAAAACCCCAGAAAAGCCTATAGGTTTACCAAAAGGTCGATATGGGTGGACGCAGAAAGCTGATTCCAGCTCGAGTACTGTGGAAGCAGGGGATGAAGCAACTACATGTGGTGGTGGTCAATCGAGGGCTGGAGCAGTCAGTGCTACTCCTCGGTCCATGAGGACGATAGGAAGGGCGAATTCTGGCTATTCGGAGAGTCATTCTAATCAAACCACACCATCTAAAAGTGTAACTAAGCCTCCAACTCCTTCATTTTGTTTAGCTGGTGGTTCCAGGCCTTTAGCAAGTGGAGGTGCCCGGATGGCCAATTATGCAGCATTGTATAGGGGAATACCGAGCAGTGGTAATTCGTTGACTGTTATTGATACAGTTGAAGTTCCTCATTTTGACCTCAAGGAAAATCCATCATTCTGGATGGAGCACAATGTACAGGTACGCTGACTTCTATAGCATGCCTTTAAGATTTGTATTTTCTCAGGATATTTTTTGTCAACCTGTCATTTTGGTGATCAAGTACTAAACTGCATTGAATACTGTAGGTTTTGATACGAATGCGTCCTCTCAATAACATGGAGAGAAGTACTAATGGGTACAATAGGTGCTTGAAGCAGGAAAGTGCACAATGCATCACCTGGATTGGGCAACCTGAAACTCGGTTTACATTTGATCATGTGGCATGTGAAACAATCAACCAGGTCATCTATAATTAATATCCAACTTAGAACAATTAATGGGGGCTATAAGATGCTGAAAATGATGCAATTTTATTTTGCAGGAAACACTTTTCAAAATGGTTGGTTTGCCAATGGTGGAGAACTGTTTATCTGGATATAATAGCTCCATCTTTGCATATGGACAGGTGAGGCATATGATATTTGATGAGGGGTCACTGCTTTTGAACTTGTGCATGAGTAATGTTAGAAGTTGCTACTCCGCGTGCTTAAACAAAGTTAACCTAAATGTTTAGAAGGGACTGGAAAAGGGGTTCATGGAGTTTCATTGTCTGTGCGCAACTCGTAAGGAGTTTTTCGACCTGGCCTCAGCAAATTGATGTAGAATATCTCAGGCATTTTAGTGATTCGAGGAACCAGGATGTGATTGTATTTAGCCAGTTACTTGATCAATTGAATATTGAGTATCCACAACTCCTTCCAAAAAAATAAATAAATAAATAAATAAAAATAAATCAAATCTCCTAAGTGCTTAGACTGTTATCTTTACTTTCAACACAACTCCTTTTGAAGTATCTGCGAATGTTTAGATACTAAGGCAAGTCGGAAACTGGATTATGATTATTATTGTCCATATACCTTTCTAGTTCTCAAAGCAGTGATATCTGTTCTTGATTCATTGTCCACTCACAGTTTTTACTTCTAAAGTTAAGTCAAAATTAGTAGTGCATTCCGATATAACTTCTTCTTGCAGACTGGTAGTGGGAAGACACATACAATGCTTGGTGAGATTGAAGAACTGGAAATCAGACCGAGCCCCAACCGAGGAATGACACCGCGTATATTTGAATTCTTGTTTGCAAGGATAAGAGCAGTAAGTGGGATATTTATGCCTTTTTCTTAATACAACTTCTAATTTAGAAATTGTAGGTCAGTGCTTCTGTAAACTTCACTTTTGATTTCTATTTTTCAGGAAGAGGAAAGTCGAAGGGATGAGAGACTACAATACAGCTGCAAATGTTCTTTCCTAGAGATTTATAATGAACAAATCACCGATCTCCTTGATCCTTCATCCACAAATTTAATGGTAATTTGTCTATCCCGTATCTGAACTTGAACTGAAAATAAGATGCAACGTACTGCTGTTGGTTCACATTCATACTTTTCTCTTGTAGTTGCGAGAGGATAGCACGAAAGGTGTGTATGTTGAAAATCTGTCCGAATTTGAAGTCCAAACTGTGGGTGACATTCTTAGGCTCTTGACTCAGGTGACAATATCTGTTTTGAGTTTTCTTCAATAATATCTTACTCTTTTTGTAGCACACACATGATGCAATTTTTTGCAAGTAGCATAAAAACTTTCTCATAAATTTGATTAAACTTCTTTCAGGGCTCTTTAAACAGGAAAGTAGCATCAACAAACATGAACAGAGAAAGCAGTCGCTCCCACAGTGTCTTTACCTGTATAATTGAGAGTAGGTGGGAAAAGAACTCTACTGATAACTTCCGTTTTGCTAGGCTCAATCTTGTTGACCTTGCCGGTTCGGAAAGGTAATCGTAGATGGATAAGAGCAAAAATGTTATGTATTGCTAAGGAAAGAAAGAACTACAAATATTTCAGACTCATCATTTATGTGGCCGTTACCTATTACAGACAAAAGACTTCTGGTGCTGAGGGTGAACGTTTGAAGGAAGCTGCAAGCATCAATAGATCTTTATCAGTTCTAGGGTATTTTTCCTGATGATTTTTCCCTGATGACCCTTGCCTTCTCTCCTAGGTCTTTTCCATTCAGTTGACAGAGCATTTCCTTCTGCAGTCATGTAATAATGGTTCTGGTGGACGTGGCCAATGGGAGGCCAAGGCATGTTCCTTACAGGGATTCGAGGTTGACATTTCTACTTCAGGTGAATTTTTAAAATACATTTTCTGCTCAGTGTTTAAACCAGAGCATACCGGCATCCTTCTTATAGTGTTGAAATGCAGGATTCACTGGGTGGAAACTCAAAAACGATGATTATAGCCAATGTCAGCCCTTCTATCTGGTTGGTGTTATTTTAGCCATTTTTTTAATCTTATGCTGAGTAGTTTAGGTGAAAAGTTATTGGACTATGCTGATTTGCTTTCCTCAGTTGTGCAGCTGAAACACTGAATACATTGAAGTTTGCTCAGCGTGCAAAACTTATTCAGAACAATGTAAGCATATAACATAGCTGATGACAAAGTGGTGAACCTACATTCAGCCTCAATTATTTGACTTTGTTCCTTTTATCCTTTTCAAACTGAAGGCTGTCGTCAATGAAGATTCTTCAGCAGATGTCACTGCTCTTAAACATCAAATAAGACTTCTAAAGGTGGAAAACCTCTTTTTAAACATTTATTCTGCAATGGAAGAAGTTAGCGTGAACTTAAAACCTGATGGAAAAGATTGGTGGATTTTTTGACACAGGAGGAGCTTTCTTCTTTGAAACGTCAGAATGTATCTAGAGCTTTGTCATTTGGTCAAACAACTATTTCAGGAGACTGTAGAACGGAAGATGACAGCAGTTATGCTGAGAAGGAACTTGAGACAGATCAGCATGGTAGTTTAATTACGAAGGAAGCCAAGGGCATTGTAAGGATGTCCTCCAAACAGGTACACCATATCTTTTTAGACTGCTTTTCTATGTAAATCGTCATCTCATCTCATTTCTTTTTCTTTCATGAATAAAGTTTGCAAGTCAAAAGTATGACTCAACACCTCCAATAGGTTTTCAAGTTAGCATTCCATATGCTGCTATCTCACCTCCTGATGTGCAAAATAACAACAACAACAACAACACTACCCAGTATAGTCCCACAAGGTGGGGTCTGGGGAGGGTAATATGTAGACAAGCCTTACCCCTACCCAAAAGGGTAGAGAGGCTGTTTCCAATCGATCCTCGGCTTAGAGAAGGAAAGGGAAAGCATCAACAAAAACAAAAGAGCATTAGTAATTCCGGCAGAAATCGCATAAATAGTTATCTAAACATAAGAATTATACATAAAATGCCATGCAATAATATCAAAATAATGATGTGCAAAATACTGAACAATAATAATAGCATGAAAACTATAATTCAGTTACATTTTACATTTACCAAAGTCTTGTTAGATACTTATGTGTAAATAGTCCTAGTCCTATATATAGTTGGAGTAGATAATGTCCTAATCCCATATGTTGTAGGAGTATAATATGTCCTAATCCTATATGTAGTAGGAGTAGAATATGTATTATATATAAGGCTCATTGTATCATTGTTAAAATATCAATAATAGATTTTTCTCCCGTGCATTCTCACATGGTATCAGAGCTTCAGTGAGAAAATTATCGTTGTGCATCATTCCAGCGACATCAGGGAAGAAAGATCTCATCGTCGTGCAATTTTCCGGCAACTTCGTCTTCTTCCCAGGGATCATCACTGCTACAGTTGTACTGTGCATATACCAGTACCACCATCAAATCTGAAACCCTTGTGCGACCAAACCCCGAAAACTCCAGTCAAATATGAACAGAAAAATCAGTCATCGTGCATTCTTCCGGTTTATGACTCTAGATTTATTTGTGTTCATCGATAAATCGTGAACATTGCAATTTCAGTTTTGTTGCTCAGGGGGAGCTTAGTGGCCTTGAATGTCGAATGATCAACTTACAGATATTTTCACCAAGTCCCTCACTGGTCCTCGTATTAGTTACATATGTAACAAGCTCGGTGAATATGATTTGTATGAACCGGCTTGAGGGGGAGTGTTAGATACTTATGTGTAAATAGTCCTAGTCCTATATATAGTTGGAGTAGATAATGTCCTAATCCCATATGTAGTAGGAGTATAATATGTCCTAATCCTATATGTAGTAGGAGTAGAATATGTATTATATATAGGGCTCATTGTATCATTGTTAAAATATCAATAATAGATTTTTCTCCCGTGTATTCTCACAAGTCTAAAGTTGCAGAATATGCTACAACTCAGAAGTCTTCAATGAGAATAGCATGATAATTGATAGACAACGATGTAACAATAAGATACAGAATAGGATGAATGAACAGAAGAGTGTTTAGATGTGTTGTGTGATAGAGAGACACAAGGTGAATAAGTTCTATAGAACTGTTGTGGGACTAATGATATTATCTTGGAGTGAAGATGAATGTCATATAAATGAATATGTGGTCATAAATAATTAGATAAGAGTAGAAGTGATCATATATGACAGATGGTGCAAGTAGCACACATGGAGGATATAATGGAAGTAGCTTGAGATAATTTTGTTGTGTCCTACATAGACCGCGTAGACACATTGGTTCATAGTTGTGACTATGTTATGATTGAAGGTTATAAAGGAGGATGAGTTGTACCTAAAATCACATCAAGGAAAGTTGTTTTAAAAGATTTAAGATATCTCAGGATCAATGAAACTTAGTAAAGAATAAACTGCAGTGGGAGTAAAGGATCCATATAGGAGATACCAACTAATAGGGATTAAACTAATTAACTGTGTGGTGTGTAGGATAATTGTGGTCAGAGAACTCCTAATTCTATGTAAGAAGGCAAGTTATTCAATATCAGTATGAAATGGACTTGAACAGAGCGAAATGACTAGAGGATTCATATAACAGACTGGTTGATTGTGACAAATTGACAAGTATGAGTGCAGGAAGAGAGGAACTATACCTATTCAATCATTGTTTTCTTCTTCTTTCTGATTTTAACTCAAGACCTTCATTAGATAGTTACTTTTCCTAGTATCTGAAAACCAGCAGACTCTGCTTCTTTACTTGTCCCAGCTTGGTTCACTCTGATTATGGCATCTCTATCTGGTGTTCTTACATTCTTGCATCATCATGGCTAAGCAATCAGACCTCACTTTCCAAGTGATATCTACTCTGCTGAGCAATGATTCCTCTTGCTTTTATTTCTTTGTTTTTCAGTTGAAATCACTAGAGACCACTCTAGCTGGTGCTTTAAGGAGAGAGCAGATGGCCGAAACTTCTATCAAACAACTTGAAGCTGAAATCGAGCAGCTTAACCGTCTGGTGACCCACTTCTCACTTTTTTGCCTCTCTCCCATTTCTTTGTTTTGGTTTGACATTTGCAATTGTACTGCAATAAGCTAGCTTTATTCAATACTACTGTTATTATGCTTATCTCTTAGGTTCGTCAAAGGGAGGAAGATAATAGGTGCAATAAGATGATGGTAAAGTTCAAAGAAGAGAAAATTCAAAGGATGGAGTCACTTGTCAATGAACTAATACCAGCAGAAAATTATTTATTGGAGGAAAACAGTGCACTTACTGAAGAAATTCAGTTGCTTCAAGCTAAGGTTGATAGAAATCCAGAAGTTACTCGATTCGCATGTGAAAACATTAGACTTTTGGAACAACTGCGGAGGTAGAATGTTCAAACGAAAATTCAATATAACCGAATGCTGAAGCCCATTTCCTTTTTATTCGTCAATAATAACTTTGTTGGGAATATAGATTTCAAGATTTTTATGAAGAAGGAGAGAGAGAAATTCTGTTAGCTGAAATTTCTAACTTGCGGGATCAGGTAAACACGGTGCTTTTGTCTACTGTAGTTCTTTTACTTGTTTGAGCCTATAATGGTAAGACAATGTATGTGTTTTCACAGCTACTTGCCAATATTGATGGGAGCTTGAAGCAGCACAGCCATTTGGACATGAATATTCCATCTCAGGTAATGTACAATGTAAAATAGATAGAGGATTCAAATTCAATGTATATTATGTCAAGAGGTAACAAGTATATATACAAGTACATAGAGCCCTAACTATATAAATAATCAAAAAGGAAATCCTATAGATTTGTTGAGAATCCCTATAATTCTGAGTATGTCTACATTCATTAAGTAACAGAATATATCTACGCTCATTATTCAACACACAACAACTCTTTCCTGTTTAACTGCTTTAAGGGTCAAAATCAAGCCTGCTTATGTTCAAGCATATTTCCCATGGTGCAGGATTCTACACATGTTTGCGATGAGCAAACTGCACTTCATTCAGAGGTTGGTCTCTAGTCACGCCCTAACTTGAAGTAATTGAACAATCTTGATCTCTGATATGGATTCTCATGTTTCAGTTAAAAAAGACTTTGTACGAGTTGGAGGAATGTCGGACTAACTTAAATTGTTGTTTGGAGAAAAATGAAAAACTCAGCAGGTTAGTGAACCTTTTTAACACCTTACTTTTAGTAACACTAGCTGTGTTGCTCAGCTGAGCTTCTATAGACTTTCCTGTTGTTTAACATATTGAAATTCAAACTGCTGCAACTATTAGTGCCCTCTAACTTGCTCTCAATACTCCTCAGGGAAATAGATGAATTACGAGGTTCATTAAATAGCGTCAATTCTGTTAACAACGATCACAATGGTGGGAATGAAGTCGGAAAGGTAATTCTCTTTCTGAGTTCCAAACTGTGAGAAAGCACGGAAGAAAAATATATTATTGATGTATTGACATAACAAATCCTACTCCTAATATATATTGGATTAGGGTTACTTATTTTCTCCTATTTACATATGTATTCTAATACTCCCCCTCAAGCTGATGCATATAAATCATATGTACTGAGCTTGTTACATATGTAGTTAATATGAGGACCAGTGAGGGACTTGGTGAAAATATCTGCCAGCTGATCATTCGACTTCACAAACTTTGTAGCAATATCTCCCGAGAGTATCTTTTCTCTAACAAAGTGACAGTCATCTCAATGTGTTTTGTTCTCTCATGGAACACTGGATTTGACGCAATATGAAGAGCAGCTTGATTATCACAAACAAGTCCCATCTCACTAATCTCACCAAATTGCAATTCCTTGAGCAACTGTTTGATCCAAATTAACTCACATGTCGGCATAGCCATCGCTCGATATTCTGCTTCTGCACTAGACCGAGCAACCACATTCTGTTTCTTGCTCTTTCAGGACACCAAATTTCCTCCTACCAAGACACAATACCCAGACGTAGAACGTCTATCAGAAGGTGATCCTGCCCAATCAGCATCTGAGTATCCAACGATCTGCTCATGACCTCTATCCTCAAACAATAAACCTTTGTATGGAGTTGATTTTATATACCGAGGAATGCGAACAATTGCATCCCAATGACTATCACACGGAGAATCCATAAACTGACTTACAACACTCACAGAAAAGGAAATGTCACGTCTTGTCACTGTAAGGTAATTTAATTTACCAACCAACCGTCTGTATAGAGGCTCCCCCTGTCCTGGCATAAGTTTAGAATTCGGATCCATCGGGGTGTGAACCGGTCTACAATGTGTCATTCTTGTCTCTTCAAGAATATCTAAGGCATACTTTCGTTGTGAGATCACAATACCTGAGCTAGACTGAGCAACCTCAATACCAAGAAAATACTTTAGTTTGCCCAGATCCTTAGTCTGAAAGTGTTGCAAGAGATGTTGCTTTAATTTTGTAATACCATCCTGGTCATTGCCGGTAATAACAATGTCATCAACATAAACCACCAAATAAATATAGAGACTCAACGCAGAATGCCGATAGAATACAGAGTGATCAGCTTCACTTTGAATCATGCCAAATTCCCGGATAACTGTGCTGAACTTACCAAACCAGGCTCGAGGAGATTGCTTTAGACCATAAAGTGACCGACGCAAGCGACATACAAGGCCACGAGACTCCCCCTAAGCAACAAACCCAGGTGATTGCTCCATATAAACTTCATCCTCAAGGTCACCGTGTAAAAAAGCATTCTTAATGTCCAGCTGATAGAGGGGCCAATGGCGAACAACAGCCATGGATAGAAAAAGGCAGACTAATGCTATCTTAGCCACACGAGAGAAGGTATCACTGTAATCGAGCCCAAATGTCTGAGTATATCCTTTGGCAACAAAACGAGCCTTTAGACGATCAACCTTGACTACATACACCCCACGACAACCAACAGTAGAATGGTTTCCCAAGTACCACTCGTATGTAAAGTAGACATCTCGTCAATCATAGCCTGTCGCCATCCTGGATGAGACAATGCTTCACCTCTTGACTTAGGGATGGAAACAGAGGACAAAGAAGATATAAAAATATAATAGGGTGATGACAAACGAAGATAACTCAAACCGACATAATGGGGATTAGGATTAAGAGTGGTCCGTATACCTTTCCGAAGTGCAATCAGCTGATTAAGAGGAGACAAGTCCGCAGTATTAGCAGGGTCAGGTGCAGGACGTGAATCAGTTGGGCCTGATGCTGAGCGCGGACGACGATGATATGTCAAAAGTGATGTTCCTCTGGTAGGGAGTCTAGGAGGAACCACACAAGACTCCTCAATGGCTGGAATGGATAAGACTTCTATAGCGGAAGGTGAAGGAGGAGCTATAGGAGACTCGGGTAAGGCTACTGTGGCGGAAGTAGAAGAAGGAGCTATAGTAGGCTCATTAAAGGTCGGGACAGGTAAGACCGCAGGTAAATCAAGGGGGTCAGAATGGTAAGAAGAGGTAAAGAAAGGTTTAGACTCAAAAAATGTGACGTCAGAGGACATAAAGTACCTACGAAGATCAACTAAGTAACAACGATATCCCTTCTGAACACGAGAATAACCAATGAAGACACACTTTGAGAGCACGAGGAGCTAATTTATCTTTTCCGGGGGCTAAGTTATGAACGAAACAAGTGCTCCCAAAAACACGAGGGGGAACAGAGTATATGGGTGATTGGGGAAACAATACTGCATACGGTATCTGATTCTGGATGGGAGAGGAAGGCATCCGATTAACTAAATAACAAGTTGCGAGAACTGCATCGCCCCAAAAACGCAGCGGAACATGAGATTCAATGAGAAGTGTGCGAGCAGTTTCAATGATGTGCCTATTCTTTCTCTCTGCAACCCCATTTTGCTGAGGGTATACGGACAAGAGGTCTGATGAATAATTCCTTGAGAAGTCATAAATTGCTGAAATTGAGTGGATAAATATTCTAAGGCATTATCACTGCGAAAAGTGCGAATAGAGACACCAAATTGATTTTTAATTTCAGCACAAAAATTTTGGAATATAGAAAACAACTCAGAACGATCTTTCATTAAGAAAATCCAAGTACATCGTGATGATCATCAATGAAACTAACAAAATAACGAAATCCTAAGATTGAACTGACTCTACTAGGACCCCATATATCATAATGAACTAAAGAAAAAATAGACTCTGCGTGACTCTCAATACTACGAGGATAGGAGGCTCGAGTATGTTTCCCGAGCTGACATGACTCACACTCTAATGTGGATAAACTAGACAAACTAGGCACCATCTTTTGAAGCTTGGATAAGCTTGGATGTCCTAAACGTCTGTGAATTAGGTCCGGAGGATCTGTAACTAGACATGCCTTGGATGATTTTAGGGAGTTAAGGTAGTAAAGCCCTTCCGATTCAAGTCCTGTTCCAATTGTCTGCCCTGTACTGCGGTCCTGCATAATAAAAGAATCATCATTAAAATATATACCACAATGGAGGGCACGAGTCAAACGACTAACAGATGCAAGATTAAAAGGACAGCCGGGGACATAAAGAACGGAATCTAAAGTGACTGAGGGTAGGGGATTCGCTTGTCCAACTCCTTTTGCTTTGGTTTGAGACCCATTGGCTAAAGTAACATAGGGAAGAGATTGTGAATACGCAATATTTGACAAAAGTGATTTATTACCAGAGATATAATCAGAAGTATTAGTCAACACAAGCAAAAGAATTACCAGCAACATAAGTATTAGTCTGAGCAACAGAAGCTACTTGTGGAGATGTTAATTGTGGAGATGTCTGCTTACTTGCTCGATATCGAAGGAACTCATTATACTCCCCTTCAGATAAAAAAAATCCCTGGTTACATGTAGTCTCAGTCTGAGCAACATAAGCATTTTTGGGTGGGCGGCCATGTAGAGAATAGCATACATCACGAGTGTGTCCAAGTTTATGACAATAAGAGCACTTGGGTCTAGATCTTCCAAAACGACCTCCTCCTCGTCTATTCTCCATAGTATGAGATGCCCGATTGTCCACTGATTGGGATACGAGGACAGATGAGTCAAGTGTCTGTGGTGAGCTTACTGGGTGGCTAGGTGCTGCAGCAAGGCGATGTAATCGAGAGAATAATTCATCAACTGTGGGGATGGTTGGACTAGCCAAAATCTGGTCACGTACTGAATCAAGGTCATTAGGGAGTCCAACGAGTGTAAGAACTAAAAACATCTTCTGTCGTTGCTCTTGTTATTTTTCAATACTAGTAGAAACTGGCATCAACGTCTCAAATTCTTCCATGACTGCCTGAACTTGTCCCACGTAAGTAGACATATCTAATTCCTGTTTCTTCAAGTTTGTCATTCGCGATATTACATCATAGAAATGAGATATGTCATTAGTGTAGAGATTACGAGCCTTTTCCCAAACTAAATAACTTGTCTAGAATGGACGGAACAATGGCATCAACTTGGAATCAATAGATCGCCACAGGATACTACATAACTGAGCATCGACCTTCTCCCAGTGTGTTTTGGCCTTTTCATCACCTTCGCTAGCCTTTTTTGTTAAATGATCTTGAACTCCTTGACCTTTACACCACAACTCGACGGACGAAGCCCAAGCTAAGTAGTTTGAACCTCTCATTAAAGGTTCTGAGGTAATCATAACACCGAAACTGCCAGAACCCGGGTTTTTAGACCCGAAAGCATCGACTCCCAAAAACATCCTTGGATTAGTTGGATTATCACCAGATAACAAAAAGAATCAACTGAAAGTTCTCTGAAACAGATGCTGAAAATACTGTTTTTGCTGAAAAAGTACTGTAGCTACCGGAAAAAAATTCAAAGTGGTCGGAATCAAACGAAATCAAGATGGGTAGGCTCGGAAAATTCAGACGAACACTTTGATAGGTCCCCAGCGTGGGGCTGACGCGCCGCCGGCGGCAGTGCTCCGGCGGGCGCGTGGGGTGGTTTTTTCCGGTGAACTTTCTGGGGGTTTGGTCGGAATTATGTTCGGGACCTTTTGGTGGTGTTGGAATTTGCACAACACTGATAATTAGTTACTTTTACGCAATTAATCACTTTGGTCATCGAAAAATTGCACGGTGACTAAGTTATTTCTTTCCGGATATTGTTGGAATGACGCACAACGATTAATTTCTCACGATGGCTCTGATACCATGTGAGAAAGCACGGAAGAAAAATATATTATTGATGTATTGACATATGTTACAATAAGCCCTATATATATACACATAACAAATCCTACTCCTAATATATATTGGATTAGGGTTACTTATTTTCTCCTATTTACATATGTATTCTAACACAAACAAGCATGTTTTTGTCATTATATAACTACAAATAAGAGAAGAAGAAGAAGAATGATGATTAGAGACTTTTATCGTGATTCAGAAAGTTGTTGGACATTTGAATTTCACTAAACTGATGCTTTTTCTGACTTAGTAATGAATCTGAGATGAGAATATACCACAATTTGGCCAGAACTAAGTAATCCCACGAATAAACAGAATAATCTTGAATTGAAGTTGCGCTCAAGCCTCAAAAGCTTTTGTGGTAACGTAATGTTTATGAGTTGACCAACCAAATACACGATATTAAAACACAGTCTGTCCGAGTTCCAACTGTTTTCTGATGATTTTGGACCATGTATTTTGCTTATAGATCGCACTGAACATTCTATTGTGTGATTTACTTTTTTTTTTTCATAACTCAAGTTTGCTCATGTTCTTTATGTGGATGACTATAACCATAATTTTTCAGGAGTCAATACCACAAGCTCTGGCTCTTGATGGCAAATCAACAACTGCTGATCTGAAAGAGAAGGAAGATACGAGGAAAGAGGATATGATGAAGAAAATTGAGGAGATTACGGATTTGCAACTTGAGTTGGACATTCTGAAAGTTATAGTTCAAGAAGAAAGGTTGCATCGCAATGAATTGGAGCAAAGTGCTCAATCCATGATGCAAGACCTAGAGTCATCAAAAGAGCAGCTTCTGTTAGTGACCAAGAAATGTGAAGATGTTCAGGCAGAACTCAGGGAAGCAAAATCCATTATTGAAGCTCTTGAATCCCAACATCTCTTAGCTATCACTGAGGTTGAAGATCTAAGAAAGAGTAACAGCCATTATGCTGAATTACTGCAGAAACAGGAGCTTGAAATATCTTCCTTGAAAGAGCAAATGATTCGTCAAGAATTGAGAGATCTCTCATCTTCGAAGCTCTTAGAAAGTGATGATTCTCCTTTGCAAGCAAAGCTTAAAAAGATGCATGATTCCCTTGAGAAGGCCAAAATGTTGAATCGGCGGTACCAAAATGACTGTGAATTTCAAGTCTCAAATGAGGAAGCGATGGATGAAATAAGTAGGCAGGCTGAGGCAGAAACTGCTGAAGTGATTGTATGCTTGCAGGAAGAACTCCTTCTTCTGCAGCAGGAAGTCAGAGACAGTAGCTTGAAAGAGATAGAGAGCACAAATAGGTTAACTGAGCTGGAAACAGAGGTTAAAAGTTTGGAGGCAAAATTGTCTTTGATGACAGAAGAAAATCGAAAACTTGGTGAAATTGTACATGACAAAGAAAAAGAGTTAATAGATATATCTGAAGAATGGGCACAGGTAAACAGCGAGATTGAAACTATTGTAAGTGGGGGGCATGAAGCTCTCAAAGATGCCTGTGAGCAACTGGATTTTATTTCCAGTACATTTCCAGATAAGAGAAGTAGGATATCTGAACAATTTGGCAGACTGACAAAATGCATATTTGAAAAGGATTTATTTATTGAAGAGCTCAATCAGAGTCTGGAGAATGCTCTCAACAAAAGAAACGATATGGAATCCATGTTGAGATCTCTTAGAGGGGCAGCTTTAGTTATGACGGAGGCGCACCAGCTAGATTGCCGCGAAAAGGAAGCTGAGATACTTTCTTTGACATCCCAGTTAAGCTCAAAGGCACATGTCATCTCAGAACTTGAGAACAAGATTAAGCATGGGGAGGATCAACTCAGAAAGGCATCGGTCAGTGCAACTGTTGCTTTTGTGGTGGTTAACTGGTTGTCTAAACAGAATTCCAACTATATTGATGCTTTAAGCCAGAAGGACACGCAGCTTAAGGAATCTCTTGAAACAAGCAGACAGAAGGATGCTATTCTCTGTGATTGGGCCTCAGAAGTCGCTGCTGCAGAGAATCAAAATGATTCTCTTGAGGAGCAAAGACAAAAGCTTGAAGAAAGTGATCTGCTGAAAACGATTGAGAAACTTACAGAGCTGCAAGCAGGTGTTTCAACAGTACGTTCGCACCTGAGTGAGTGCGTGGAAAGAAGTGGAAGTCCTGGAAAAGAAGATATTAGCAATGAAGCTGATGCATCTTTTTCTTCCGATTACAAGTTTGAAACACGGGTAAGTTATGCGCCGTTATGTTTGAAAATCTGCTTCTTAAGTGGCATGGTAGGTTCCTGGTGATGTTTGTATTATTATTGTAATCCAACTTTAATGTATTGTTGCAGACAGGTACTGAGATAAGACAACACAGCCAGCACCTAGAGTCATGCATTCTTGAAGATAGGACAGCTGAAAAACCAGACCATTCTTCTGACAAAAGCAATAACATGCTTAAATCAGCCAGCAATCGGAAAACTTTTCAAATGAATTGGAAGGATAAGAATGCCAGAGATGATACAATTATTCTACTAAGGAAAGAAATGGAATCTGCTCTTGAATGCTTAAAAGGAGTGCAAGCTGAAATGGCCAAATTATGCGTTGAGAAAGAAGCATTGCGGTCATCTGAGCAAAAGAGTAGAGAGAGCATTGGAGATTTTATGACTGCAGTAACTTCTCTACAGACCTATATGGATAAGTTTGAACATGAACTTGAATTTAAAGTGGAGTTAGTAGATGATAAATTACAGAAAATAGAAGATGCTGTGCAAGAGTCCTGCAGCTCCTGGTATGAGCAAAAAAAGGTAGGCCCATCTCATAAAAACATCATATGTTTTACTGCTCATGACTTGCAATGTTGGAATCCATCTTTTTGACTGTTATATTACAATTTTATTGCTATAATCCTTGATAACAATCATCATGACGAAATAAATAATGCGTCATAAAATATAAGCATAGAATTCAATGCAAAGGACAAACTCCTGCCATTAAAGTAAGTGTGATATAACCAACAACGTAACACAGTCTGATCTGCTCTCCTGGAATCCTTATCTGCAGCTACTTGAAGCTGAACTTTGTGATGCTAAGGCAGTGGCGGCCCAGAAAACTACGGAAGCTTTATGCATTCTAGCCAAATTCGAAGAGGTCCAAGACACCATGAAAGATGCAGACATCATGATAAATGAACTGATGATAGCAAATGAATCCTTAAAGCTTGATATTAAAGAGCTTAAGAGGAAGGAGATCGGCTTAGCTGACCAGAGAGACATCCTTGTTAATGAAAATCAAAGCTTGCAGTCGGCTAATGATCTAAAGAACATGCATTCCCAAAGACTGGAGCATGAGTTTGAGTCAGATGTGGCAATGATGCAAAGGCTGGTATTGGAGATGGAGGATATAGTTTCACAAACAGCAACCACTTCCACAGATGAGCTGAAGTCTGTAACTACTGATCTCCTCATCATAAAGTCTCAGCTTCATGAATCAACTAAGTGCATGAGGTCATGGCTTGAGGAGATCTGGTCAGATATCATCGTCAAGGACTGCGCTCTGTCTGTCTTGCATCTTTGTCACATGGGCATTCTCTTAGAAGCTGCTGCTGGATTGAATGCAGAAAATGGGCTACTCCATCACGGGCTAAGTGAATCTAACTCATTAATATCGAAGTTGAAGGAGCAGAACATCAAAGCACAGAAAGAGCTTGAAATGTGCAGAACACTGAAGGGAAAATTATTGGCTGACATTAAAAACAATTTTGATCGCGTAGTAAGGAAAGAGTCTGATGCAGGGGAGTTCACCTCCAAACTTGGATCCTTCGAGAAAAAAATATTAGATCTGCAGTTCCAGGAAGAGTCAATGTTAGCAAGGTCCGAGCAAATGGGATCCGAGCTTGTTGAGTTAATGAAAGAGATAGATCTCAGCAACAAAGCTGTCTTGACATCTGTTATAGATCAAGAAAGGGTGCTGAAGGACAAAGAGGAAGCCTTGAAATCTCTGGAAGATAGTTTGACAATGGAATTTCTTGCAAAAGGCTTTGAGTCACTAATTTTGTCATCCGAGTTAGAAGAGAGCACCATATTGATATCTGAGTTGGAGAGAAAAACTAAGCATTTTGGTGAAGTCGCCGAAAGTTTGAAGAGAGAAATCATTTTTGGCAACCTAGATGTTGCATTAACTGCATCCATCCTACTTGACAAGGAGGTTGAGGTTTCTATCCTACAGCAAGAAGTTGCAGAAGCAGGAATGAAGTATCAGAATATGTTGGCTGAGCTTACTGAAATGAATTCAGTGATTGCCAAAGTTCACTCTAGAAATAACGCTCTTGAACAAGATACTTGCTCACTGATGGAAGTTTCTTGTTTGAATGAGACATTGAAACGTGAACTTGGTGAATTGGTAGAAGCAAAGGCTGTTCTGACAACCCAGGTCCAGGAACTTAGCTCTGAAAATGAGAAGTTGCTTGAAGAATTACAAACTAAGGACTCAGCCCTTGAAAGTTCTTCAAGTCGCATCTTCTTCCTTGACCAACAAAACCAGATTTTGCAGAATGAAAGCTGCTTGCTGGAAGCTGCATCATGTAGACTAAAAACTAAGCATTTTGGTGAAGTCGCCGAAAGTTTGAAGAGAGAAATCATTTTTGGCAACCTAGATGTTGCATTAACTGCATCCATCCTACTTGACAAGGAGGTTGAGGTTTCTATCCTACAGCAAGAAGTTGCAGAAGCAGGAATGAAGTATCAGAATATGTTGGCTGAGCTTACTGAAATGAATTCAGTGATTGCCAAAGTTCACTCTAGAAATAACGCTCTTGAACAAGATACTTGCTCACTGATGGAAGTTTTTTGTTTGAATGAGACATTGCAACGTGAACTTGGTGAATTGGTAGAAGCAAAGGCTGTTCTGACAACCCAGGTCCAGGAACTTAGCTCTGAAAATGAGAAGTTGCTTGAAGAATTACAAACTAAGGACTCAGCCCTTGAAAGTTCTTCAAGTCGCATCTTCTTCCTTGACCAACAAAACCAGATTTTGCAGAATGAAAGCTGCTTGCTGGAAGCTGCATCATGTAGACTAAAAACTAAGCATTTTGGTGAAGTCGCCGAAAGTTTGAAGAGAGAAATCATTTTTGGCAACCTAGATGTTGCATTAACTGCATCCATCCTACTTGACAAGGAGGTTGAGGTTTCTATCCTACAGCAAGAAGTTGCAGAAGCAGGAATGAAGTATCAGAATATGTTGGCTGAGCTTACTGAAATGAATTCAGTGATTGCCAAAGTTCACTCTAGAAATAACGCTCTTGAACAAGATACTTGCTCACTGATGGAAGTTTTTTGTTTGAATGAGACATTGCAACGTGAACTTGGTGAATTGGTAGAAGCAAAGGCTGTTCTGACAACCCAGGTCCAGGAACTTAGCTCTGAAAATGAGAAGTTGCTTGAAGAATTACAAACTAAGGACTCAGCCCTTGAAAGTTCTTCAAGTCGCATCTTCTTCCTTGACCAACAAAACCAGATTTTGCAGAATGAAAGCTGCTTGCTGGAAGCTGCATCATGTAGACTCCAGAATGATATGGAAATGAAAGATGCAGAAATTAGCAAAATGAATTGTCTTGAAAAGGAGATTGAAGCACTGCAGCATGAAATAACAGAGTTAAAAGGAGAACGTTGCCTACTCTTCCACGAGTTGGAGGTCAAGAAAGCAGATACGGAATCTTGTGATCTGAAACCGCAGATCGAGAGAATCAATGCTTTGGATGCAGAGAATGCTTCCATGAGAAACCAACTCAGATCTCATGAGAAGTGTACATATGACACTTTCGATATGGTGCTCAAAGTAAACAGCATTGGGAGTAAAGCATTTTATGCTTTTCAAAATAAAAGTGCTGAATTAGATACCATGTTACAGGATATACATGAAGAAGTTGAGAGGGGATCCAAGTTTTTGCAAGAGTTTGAATCATTGAAGAATTTCGCCGAAGAGATTTTATTACAAAGCGCTTCCTTGCAAAATGAGTTAGTTCGGAAGGATGACATCATCAAAGGAATGCTATTTGACCTTAGCTTGTTACAAGAATCGGCGTCTAACCACAAGGATCAAAAGGATGAAATTGATGATTTGGTGGCTTCTATTAGTACTTTGGAAACTGAGCTTGATGAAGCTGTTTGTAAAGGTCAAGCGCTTGAAGTTCAATTGCAGGAAAAAATAAGTAAGATAGCTCTTTTGGAGTCGGATATCTTGCAAAAGTGCAACGACATAGAATTGCTTTCAAGCGAAAACTCAGAGCTGGCTGCCAGTGCGAAGGACACCATCGAAGCAAAATGTTCCATGGAGGAGGAATTGTTAGAGAAAAGGGAAGTTTGTGAGAACTTAGAAATAGAACTCACCAAATTTGGTGATATTGTTAGTGAAATGAACAATTCAATCGAATGCTTGAAGAAAAATCTGAATGACGTTACTGGTGAGAGGGATGACCTCCATGGAGAAATTGACAGATTGAAAAGGGAGCTAGATATGGCACAAACGCTTGCAGAGGAAAGTGAAGCAATTGCCATAGAAGCAAAAGAGGTGGAAGTCATGTTATAAAATACTTTCTTTAGTTATTGACCTCCAATGTCTTCCGTCCCCCCCCCCCCCCTTTTCTTACAACAATATTCTGTTAATTTCAGGTGGCAGAGATGGCAAAACTCCAGGCTGAAGAGAAAGAAGAGGAGGTTACATTGTTAGAGAGGTCTGTAGAGGAACTAGAGTGCACAGTGAATGTACTAGAAAATGAGGTACTCACTCTTGCAAATTTAACATATTCATTTTTATTTATGTATCATTTAATAACATTATATTTCCCACTTTATAGGTCGAATTTGTCAGAGGAGAAGCTGAGCGGCAGCGTTTACAGAGGGAGGAGCTTGAACTGGAACTTCATGCTATCAAGCAACAAATGAACAATGTAGAAGGCAGTGATGTTGACATGAAAAGGTTTCTGACAACCTTACCATGTGACATGAATTCTCAAAAATCGGACCCTTTTAGGTTTCTAAATGTTTTGATTTCTATTTATACAGGCATCTAGAGGAGAAAGAAAAAAATCTTCAAGAAGCCAGTCAGCGCATACAACTTCTTGAGGGAGAAATCATCTCAAGAGATGCTGAAGTGAGTTTCATCCTCTATTATCTTTTTAAGAAGTTTTGTTCTTTAAGCCCAATCAGCCAGTCGTTATTAAATGTCAGTCTAGTTAGATTAACTTTATTTCATTTTATTAACAGATAGCCCACTTCAAGGCTCATATATCAGAACTAAATTTGCATGCTGAGGCACAGGCTTGCGAGTATAAGGAAAAGGTAATTCCTCATTCATTCTGATGATTGTGATAGTTGGTGCTGGTTGCTAACCTGTGATTTTAACCTAATGTAAAAAAAAAGTTCAAGGCATTGGAAGCAATGGTAGAAAAAGTCAAGATGGATCCCCTTGCCACCCAAGCTCCAACTTTATCATCAAGCAAATTGGAGAAAAATGCTTCAAAGCCTAGGGGTTCCGGTTCCCCTTTCAAATGCATCGGAATAGGCCTGGTTCACCAGTTAATGTCTGAGAGGGATGAGGATCATAGTGCAGAAAGACATCGTATCCAAGAACTTGAGGCTCTTGCTGCAAGTAGACAAAAAGAGGTATGTTACATCCTATAACGACGTGACTTATTTTTTGTAATAAGTATCCTTCACTTAATTGTGTTCATATAAACTCATTGCAGATATTCATGCTGAACTCAAAATTAGCTTCTGCCGAAAGCATGACCCATGACGTAATACGTGATCTATTGGGTTTGAAATTGGATATGAATAACTATGCGGTAATTTTAGCTTAATATATATCTTTTGCTTGAGAATGTTAAAAACTAAAGGCCATTTCTTTTTTTCAGTTCTCTAGCATAACCTGACCATTTCACCTATATTTTTGCTTATGGTGTGTTACCCACCAGACTCTGCTGGATAATCAACAAGTGCAAATGTTGACGGAGAAGGCTCGACTCCGTAATGCTGATGCTCAGTTCAAGGTAACCTTAGTAATGTTGATGTTATCACCAACTAATAGTCTGGACTTATTTGATATTATTAACTGATTACTTGGTTTGCAGGAGCAAGAGGTTCTTAAGCTGAAGCAACAGCTAAATGAGTTCATAGAGGAGAGGAAAGGGTATTAATTGCCAATTAGATTTTGAGAGTACCCTTGTTGTTTTTTGGATAAGTGCATTTCTCATTTTTTTTTGTTGATTAGATGGATTGAGGAAATTGAGAGAAAACAAGCAGAGATGGTGGCTGCACAGATTTCACTAGAAAAACTGTGTCAACGAGATCACTTGCTTACAACTGAAAAAGAAATGATAAAGGTTGGAAATGTTGTGAATTATTTTTTTCAATTACACCTCGGCAGGTTGTTAATATATTAAAAGCCACTTATTTTCTGGACATTTTCTCAGATGGAGAATGTAAATCATAAGAAGAGGGTCATGGAACTTGAAGCAGATATAAAGAAGTTGTCCGGTCAGCAAAACCTTCAACAACGCATCCACCATCATGCTAAAATAAAAGTATATACCTTTTACCATGCTTAGACTTCCCAGACTCTGAAGATCAGATATAAAGATGCTAGTTGCATTTTTTGGTACTGCACTAATCCTCACTGCTTGTTTATCTCGTCACAGGAAGAGAACAATTTACTGAAAAATCAGAATGATGACCTTATTGTTAAGTTGCGGAAAGCTGAAACAATTCTTTCAAGAGTCAGGGAAGAGCTGGCTCACTTCCGTCAAACTAATGGAAGAAGCCCCTACATTAATTTTGATAAGGAGCAAATACTGGAGAACAAGTTGAAGGTTAGTATTCTTAGAATTTAATGTTGCCTAGGACTAGGAGTAACCCCAATGTGACAGAGAGAGAAGAATCCTATTGTTGTATATGTAGGACTTAAAACACTTTGTAATTTGTCCGACAGGAAAAGGAAGACGAAAGACTGCAATTGGCGCAGAAGTTACTTGGCCTGTGTGCTACTGTGCTGAAGGTCAGGAGAACTTCATCTTTCCATTTACTTAAGTACCATAGGATATGTAGTTCTATAGCTGCAGTTCTTTGAATTGTGTCAATTTGGCATTTGTTTTCTTATCATTTGGAACATATACTGTAGGCTGCTGGAATAACTAGACCAACATCCGAGATAGGGATCTCAGCAGCTGAAGAAGCACTTGAGCAGCTCAAAAACAAAATGAATTCACTGGAAAGAGAACTACAAGATGCTAAATTTAAGGTAACATACTAACATTCATAATATTTCAATCATTTTGCTTCATTGAAAACCTCAAAACACAGTTTGTATCAAACTAACGATGCCAAGTCACTAACAAATTCTCTCACCTTTACCAGAATAAAATGACTAATGAACGAATCCGATTGTCTGAGATCATGCCACAATCTTCTTCCCCTCTAAGAATAGATGAAAATGGACAGACTTCAAACAGAGGATCTTCCCCTCTAACAGTCTTTGATCGGTGAAGCTTCTTTACCAACTTAAAGAGGCAAAGTTTATCTGTACATTGTGTTAGTCTTTTGCTAGCAGTTTGTTCATATGTTCTTTTGTATATGTATACAGTTCCCCACAAAAGTTGAAGATTATGGAAATCCATGATTTTTGTAATATGTTACTTTGAAAGTATTTAGTAAATATATGTAATTCATTTATTTGTTAATCTCCAAGTGTAAACTTCTACAACGGCATTTTGGTTTATGTTGTATCACAGTGCTGTCACAATTATGTTTTATTGGTGAAAAAGACAATTTGGACGTAACAATTATTTCTAGTTCCAGTTAAACTCCTCAATTTTTTCTTTTCTCGCCGGTAAGTAATTCAACTTTTTTTTTTAGGGGAACTTACACAAATGTCCCAAATAAGTCTTACTTACATAGACTTACCAAAATTAGTCAAGCACTTAAAAAATTAAAAAACCAAATAAATAAGGTTCTTTTTCTCAAAGAATCACATGCAAAAATCTCCTTTCATATTTTTAAGCGTTATTAGCAAGATGGAAAGGAAATTTCATGGATAGGGTTGCAAATAATGTGATACAATGCAAAATAAAAATAAAAATACATATCCAAAAATCCAAGCAATAAAGAAACTTTTTCAATGGGTTTTCATTGAAAACATATAGATAAGTCAACATACAAAATTTGAGGAAGAATGGAGGTGATTTGAATTGGTTTTGTATCAAAATTCATAACTGAATCGAGTTCATAAAATTCTTATGCGACACATGTATCACGCACACAGATATACATGTGATACACAATTGATATATATGATACACAAATGATACATAGTGTGATACACATCATTTTTTTCATGTTCGGTTTTTACTTCGAATTTTCAATTCAAACCACCTCAAAACTTTACCAAATCATCCCAAAACTGAGATTCAAGCTCCTTAAACACAATTTCAATAATATTTTTGTATGGGGCCAAATTTGACCCTTCACGTCTTTACGTCAAGAGGATACGACCTCCCTCGTATACCTCGTATAACAGGGGTACAGTTTAGACATAAGGGCACGGACAACGTCACTCACGACTAGGCGTCCTCACTAAGAGGACGTTGACTAAGCTTTAATATTCTTATTATTATTTTAAAGGAGGTATCTTCCTATATAAAGGGGGTAAAGACATCGGTGTTATTATCTAATAATACAACTCTCTCATTCTCTTTGTATTTATGGACTTTGACAAGCAATTATTCTTAAAGTTCTTCATTCTACAATATCCTATATATCATAAATATATGGCAGAATACATAAAATAGCACCTGAACTTGTACCCAAATCCCTGTTACACACTTGTTAATCACGGGGAACCTTTTACACACCCAACCTTTTAAAAATGTGTCAAATGCACACTACTTTTTCTTGACCGATTTTTCAAAACATGTGTGGTTTCACGCTCCAATTAGATAGTGACATGTGTCACTATTTTTTATTTAAAAAATAAAATACTTAAAATTATACATATACCCCTTAACTATCTTCTCCATTTCATATCTTTCTCTTCTCCGTGGGAGATTGATGTCAGACACTACCAAAAATTCACATTTAATCACCTTCATATTATAAAGCAGAATTAGGAACTCAAGTACATTAATCACGAGTTTGTGAGTCTAGATTCAAAGCTAACACAAGAAATATAATGCAAAACTCAAAACTCCATTAAAGTTGGTTATGGCCAAATCCATGGTTGCTCGATTTGTGGTATAGATTCAAACCCGGATTTAAAAATTTCTCTTGATATAGATTTCTTTTAACTTTCTTTACCAATTTCTTCCAAAGCTATTTTATATTATTATTATTCTTAAAATGGTGGACATGGAAGATGGGGAAAATGGATGGGAAAGAAAACGAAAATGGGAAAAGGGGGAAGGGTAGCAACAAACTGGTTGTTTGTTTTCTATGGGAGAGGGAGGGAAGTTTTCTATAGTGAGATTTTGGAGAAAAAGAAAAGGGAATAATTTCTCCATTGTTGCAAGAGCTGGTTGTTTGTTTAAGCTCTTGACGAATAAGATGATGTTTTTAATTAAAAAATAAAAAATGGACATGTGTCAGTTACACATGAGAGTTTACAAATTTCTTTTCCTATTCACTCGCTTAATTTGTGTGTAAAATACGCTCTTGCCATGTAATAAAAATGGTGTGTAACTGACACACTTTTAAAAGGTTGGGTGTGTAAAAGGTTCCATGTGATCAACAAGTGTGTAACAGGGATTTGGATAAAAATCCAGGTGCTATTTTATGTATTATGCCTAACTATATCGATCTCACATCTAGGTTTATTATATTTGGTTACGATTTACCCATTTTCTATCTTTTTGATTGTTTTAAGCTTGTAAAGTAACATTTAACTTTTGAGCCAAACAATTTGGCGCCGTCTGTGGGGATTTCGAGAATCAAAATTATAGTATTCACCTAGAGATCAACCAACCACCTTCCTCTACATCGCACGAAAATTAAAGATGGCTAAAAATGACACCAGATCCAAAGAGATAATGGGGGTCACAACCAACCTTCTTGGTCCTCTCAATGAGGCCGGCGAGAATGCTATCATCAACACAACCTCCGGCACCGCACCGGGTGCAGATATCTCACATTCCCCCTCCGAGGATCCAACGATCTTACATGACAAAGGAGTTTCCACATCTACTTTCAAGGAGGCGTCTCGATGGTAAAAAAAACTACTGGAAGAGTGGCTGACAAGCACCTTAAGTGGCTTGGTCGAGAAACCACCACAAGGCAACATAAAGATAAAGTCAGTACCAACGATAAGTATCACTACTGCCATGGGCGAATAGGAGGAGACACGAGTAAACAACCAACACATCGAGGCGTAGATCAGTGATGGCACGCTAACCGCCATCCTAAGGAAGATGGAGGAAATGGAAAATGAAAACAAAGCACTCCGCGACCAGATGAAGGAACGCCAGGAGAGGGTCGGTAAAATTCCCGGAGCCCCTAAGCTGCTACCAAAACGCGACATGGGGAGGTTCGTAGAATAGGTACCATCAATGCTGCTGAAAAAGTTTGGCGAGACGTTAACCGGATGGACCTTGACGTAGTACTCCCAATTGCCTGCCAAGGTAATATCAACGTTCGAAGAAATGGCGGATAAGTTCGTCATCGCCCATGTGGGTGCAAAGAAGGCGGAAGTAAGGGTCAACGACATCTTCGCCGTTAGACAAATCATAGGTGATGGGCTTAGGGAGTTCCTCGCTATATTTAACAGGGTGAGGATGAGCCTGCTGAACGTATCGGAAGGAATGACAGTCACCACCTTCCAGAACGGACTAACCAGGGATGGCTCAAGAGCAACTAAAAAGCTGCTGATCCGCCTCATGAAATATCCTCCTACGACATGGGAGGAAATCCACAACGCTTATTGCGCTGAAGTACGGGCGAATAAGGACGATCTCAACGGGCCAACCCAACGGCTAACGACGATACACTTAAAAATAAGGAATGACCGCCGTCATGAGGGACATCGAGAACACCTCCTATGCTCCAACGGAGAATGACATCAACCCTATACCAGATTCTACAATCCACCGCCGAGACATACGGATGCGTTGCAACGACATGTCGCCCTATTCCGAAATGAAAGAGGTATGCCTTCTTATTGTCAGCACATAACTTTTGTGTATCTCCTTCATAAATAGTGTATGCACTGGAGAAGCTGGGCACCAAGGTGCAATGGCCACAGAAGATAAAGTCAGATCCCGCCATGAGGAAATCAAACGTCCTGTGCAAGCTCCATCAGTAACGGGGACACAAGACCGAAGATTGCATAGGTCTACGACAAGAGATGGTCAGGATGCTGAACCAAGGATACCTGAAAGAGCTACTCAGCGACAAAGGAAAAATCAACTTTGCACATGGACGAGAGCAATCCCGCGGGCCACCAAAGCCGCCCTCCCCAACACGGACAATAAACATGATCGGCGGCGTTGATAACGACTCAACGATCAACCACGTTAAGTTCGCCAACTCTCACAGGCTGAAACGTACCCTCTCCCACGAACGGTATGATGACTTAGAATGTAGTATCACCTTCGATAAGTCTGACACCGACGATTTTTCTTTCCCTCACTATGGTGCTTTGGTTATTACTTTACGCATTATTGATACGGATGTCAAAAGAGTCATGATCGACGATGGAAGCACGCTTGTATTATCCACCCAAGGGTCCTTGCACAAATAGGACTCGAGGATAGGGTAGTACCGTGCTGCATAACACTAATTGGTTTTAACAATGCAGTGGAATGGATATCCGGAGAAATAACACTACTCGTCCTCGAGGGAGGAGTCACACTGGAAACAACATTCCACGTGATGAACCAGGAAATGGCATACAACGTCATTATAGGGCGCCTATGGATACATATTCAAGCCTTTATCAGGTGGTAAAATTCCCTACCCCATGGGGGATATTCATCATTAGAGGAGAGTCGTGCACCTCACAAGAATGCTACAAAATAACCCAAGACTGCAACCACACCCAACAACTAAGAGGGGCAAGCGCGGAGGCATAACAATTAGCCGTGTCGGGGACCAAAACCAACCCGACAGCGCACGCCATCAGAGATCCTGACGTCGTGGAGGCATGTAAAGCGTCAGTCAAAGATCTCGATCCAGTCCAATTAGACGATGCCAATCCAGCAAGGAAAGCCTACATCGGCCACGGTCTCACCAACCCAAGTAAGTACCATGAATTCCTAACTAACTATACAGGCCTGGTTGTTTTTTCCCATTCAGATATGGCAGCGATTTTGTGAGATATCCCCACTCACAGGTTGAACGTCGACCCACTACACCCAGCAGTACAAAAAATGAAAAGGAAATTTAGCACCGCAATCAACAAAGCGATCGGTGAGGAAGTAGACAAACTACTCACCAACGGCTCCATCAGGGAATTAATGTACCCTCAATGGATCGCCAATGTCATCATGGTTAAGAAGAAAAATGGAAAGTAGAGGATGTGTGTAGATTTCACCGACCTGAATAAAGCATGCCCAAAGGATTCATTCCCGCTTCCCCACATCGACCAATTAATCGATACCACCACGGAACACAAACTTTTGAGTTTCTTAGACGCCTATTCTGGCTACAATCAGATCTGAGGAAGATCAGGAGAAGATGACCTTCATCACCCACCAAGGAACCTACTGCTACAAAGTGATGCCCTTCGGGCTAAAAAATGCAGGGGCTACATACCAGAGGTTGGTCACCAAAATGTTCAAAGAGCAGCTCGCGAAGACCATGGAAGTCTACATCGAGAATATGCTAGTGAAGTTGATGAGAAAAGACGATCACATCAACCACCTAAAAGAAGCCTTTGAAATACTGAGGAAGTACGGGATGAAACTGAATCCCGAGAAATGCACTTTTGGCATGGCTTAAGGAAAATCTCTAGGATTCCTCGTATCCCAATGAGGTAACGAAGTCAACCCAAACCAAATCAAGGCAATAGATGCAATACCCGAGGTATTGAACAACAAAAAGCAGGTGCAAAATCTAACTGGTCGAATAGCCGCCCTATCCAGATTTATCTCGTGATCCTTCGACAAATGCCACAAATTTTTCGATGTACTGAGAAAGACAGTGGATTGCATTGGAATGAAGAATGCACCAAAGCCTTGAGAGAATTAAAGGTGTACCTATCCTCGCCCTCACTACTGACCAAAGCAAACCCAAGTGAGCCCCTACTAGTATACCTGGTCGTATCAGAAGTCGTCGTCAGCGCAGTATTGGTCCGCGAGACTAAAGGTACCCAATCCATATCAATTACATTAGAAAAAACCCTGGTGGATGCCGAAACACGATATCCACACCTTGAAAAATTAGCCCTGGCAATAGTCACAGCTTCACAGAAGCTCAAACCCTATTTCCAATGCCACCCCATTAAAGTGGTGACTATGTTCCCCTTGAGAAGCATACTGCATAAGCCTGAATTATCAGGCAGACTCGCCAGGTGGTCCATAGAGCTCAGCGAACACAATATCTCGTACATCCCGAGAATTGCCATCAAGTCAGAGGTCCTCGCCGACTTCGTGGCCGATTTCAGTGCAAAATACTACCATAGGCGGAACAAGAGGCACATCATGCCCTCTCCAATACCGACCTATGGGCTCTATATATGGACGGTGCCGCTAATGCCTCTGGATCGGGATTGGGACTTATCCTCAAAGTCCCCACGGGTGAAATAATTTGCCAGTCCATATGATGCCTGAGATGACTAACAACGAGGCATAATATGAAGTCGTTATTGCAGATATAAAATTGGCCATCAAGTATGGAGCTCGCCGACTTCTTCTCTATTGCGACTCCCAACTCGTGGTAAACCAAGTCACTAGGACTTACCAAATCAATGAGTAGAGATTACAAAAGTACCAAGTGGAAATCCACAAGTTAATGGTCGAACTCGACGAGTTTCGCTTTGAGAAGGTTCCCATGGCACAGAATGCCAAGGCGAATGGCCTGGCAAAGCTGGCCGCAGCCACCAAAAACTTCGACAAAGAGAGCGTGGTCACCCCCCTCCACTCAGCAATTGATCAAACAGAGGTACTCTCATTAAATTTAACTTAGAACTGGCGCAACCAGTTCATGTCCTACTTGCATGAAGGTACACTCTCGCCTAACAAAAAAGAACCCAAGAAGCTTCGCGTAAAGGCCGCCTGATATTGCCTGATAAACCACAAGCTCTATAAAAGGACCTTTGGTGGACCCCTGGCCAAAATCCTAGGTCTTAATCAAATGACACCGGTACTCTAGGAAGTACACGAGGGCCATTGCGGCATCTATACAAGCAACCGCACCCTCGTGCGCTATCTAATACGGGCTGGCTACTATTGGCCAACTATGAAGAAAGATACAGCAGAGTACGTCCGTAGATGCGACAATGCCAGAAGTTCGCCCCCAAGATACACCAACCATGAGAACCTTTCCACTTAGTCGCTTCCCCGTGGCATTTCATCAAATGAGGAATGGATATAGTCGGCCCATTACTGGCTGGACGAGGGGAGGTACGATTTCTATTAGTTTTAATTGACTATTTTTTCAAGTGGGTAGAAGCAGGTGCGTACGCCCAAATATGCGAATAGTAAGTCATCTCATTCATATGGAGGAACATCATCTGCCATTTCGGCATCCCCAAAGAAATCACCTGCAATAACGGGTGACAGTTCATCGGTCAGAAAACAATCGAGTTCTTTGACAAATGGCATATCAAAAGAATACTCTCCATGCC
The DNA here is from genome assembly GCA_032618575.1 of Nicotiana noctiflora. Lineage (NCBI taxonomy): Eukaryota > Viridiplantae > Streptophyta > Magnoliopsida > Solanales > Solanaceae > Nicotiana > Nicotiana noctiflora. Next base: position 135,935 of record JASVEL010009942.1, read on the forward strand.
ATATCACCCCGCCGCCAATGTTCAAGCAGAATCGTCCAACAAAACGATACTGAACATACTGAAAAAGAATCTCGAAGGCGCCAAAGGGCTATGGCCTGAGTTACTACCAGAAGTACTATGGGCACACAGAACCACACCTAAATCCTCCACGGGAGAAACGCCATACTCGCTAGTATATGGATCCAATATTGTCATACCGGTCGAAGTAGGCGAACCAAGCCTTAGGTATTCGCACACAAGCGGGGCGGAAAACAATTTGAACAGACCTCAAGACCTCGATGAGTCCGAGTAAAGATGCGAAATGGCCCACATAAGGATGGTGGCCCAGAAACAGCAAATCAAAAGGTACTACAACAAGAGGGCCAAGATACGATCACTCAAAGTGGGTGACTACATCCTTAAAGCTAAAACCTTGGCATCAAAAGACACAAGTGAGGGAAAACTGGGCACCAACTGGGATGGACCATAAATAATCACTGCGGCATCATACAAAAGGTCATTTCAACTGGAAATAATGGAAGGAAAAACGCTCCAAAACAATTGGAACGTCTCCCACCTCAAATATTTCCATTTCTGAAAAGCGCCTCCCGAGTCATACTCTTTTTCCCTTACTCAAGTTTTGTCCCAAATGGGTTTTCTTACGAAAGTTTTTAACTAGGCGGCAGAGGAGATGCTCGGAGATACTCACAAGGCAAGTTTGACACGCCGCCTACTCTACAGGCCCTCACAACTAGCATGACAAAGGGACTGGACTAACACCATCTCCAATGCATGAAAGGCTACAATCATCTCTAGTGTATGAAAGGCTATGACTGTCTCTAGTATATGAAAGGCTACATCCATCTCAATGTATGAAAGGCTACGGCCATCTCCAATGTATGAAAGGCTATGGACATCTCTAATGTATGAAAGGCTACGACCATCTCCAATGTATGAAAGGCTACTGCCATCTCCAGTGTATGAAAGGCTACAACCATCTCCAATGTATGAAAGGCTACGGCCATCTCTAATGTATAAATGGCCAAGGCCATCTCTAACGTATAAATGGCCAAGGCCACTGTCATAATAAGTCGACTTAGCTCGACTACGACAAGTTAACTCGACACAATCGAGATCACGTACATGGTCACGACCATCTCTAATGTATAAATGGCCAAGGCCACTATCGTAATAAGTCGACTTAGATCGACTACGACAAGTTAACTCGACACAGTCGAGATCACGTACATGGTCACGACCATCTCTAACGTATAAATGGCCAAGTCCACTGTCGTAATAAGTCGACTTAGTTCGACTATGAAAAGTTAACTTGACACAGTCGAGATCACGTACATGGTCACGACCATATCTAACGTATAAATGGCCAAGGCCACTATCGTAATAAGTCAACTTAGCTCGACTACGACAAGTTAACTCGACACAGTCGATATCACGTACATAGTCACGACCATTTCTAATGTATAAATAGCCAAGGCCACTATCGTAATAGGTCGACTTAGCTCGACTACGACAAGTTAACTCGACACAATCGAGATCACGTACATGGTCACGACCATCTCTAATGTATAAATGGCCAAGGCCACTATCATAATAAGTCGACTTAGCTCGACTACGACAAGTTAACTCGACACAATCGAGATCACGTACATGGTCACGATCATCTCTAACGTATGCATGGCCGAGGCCACTGATGTAATAAGTCGACCTAGCTCAACCGCGACAAACAAAACAACTCAACAACGACCGATACCACATATCAAGCACACTAAATAAAAGATACTGAGAGAAATAGCAAAAATACAACTTTTATTATCCTCAAAGAAAGTATATATGTACAAGGGGATCTATTTATACCCCCACAAAACTACAAAAGCGAAATAAATACAAGTTCTAGCCACCACCAACCTTCCCGCCATCACCAGTTGGCTCATCATCTCTTCCACTGCCGCCCTCAGTCCGATAAGTCGTAGAATTCCAGGATCTAGAAGCTAGATGGTTAACGTCTTCTGAGGTATAGCCCGTTCGGTCCGGAGAATTAGAACTCTATCTACAAGCTTCTCGGGCGACCCGAACCAAACGATGCTGGTCCTCAACCTTTGCCTCAGTGGCACGACTTGCGGCAAGCAAATCCTCAAACATTGCCAGCTTAGCTTCGACGTGTACCCACATGTCATGTGCCTCGCCAGGCACACCGTCATCAGACCTAGTCGCAGCAGCCTGCCTAAGAGCATCAATCTCAGCCATCCTGGAATTGAGCTTGGAGATTAAGGCATCGACCTCGACACGCAAACTAGCGGCCTCCGCCATCACCCCACGACCGATCTCTAACTCATCCTCCTTTGACTGGAGAAAAGTCTCCAGTTCAATATTCTGAGACAGGACGGACATTAATTGATCATCCACTTCCTCCAGTTGATCCACTCGCTTCCGCAGTTGAGCCTCCAACTGCTCCAGGCCCGCACAAAAAACTAGAAAATATGGGTCCTAGGCGAATAGGTTTGCCAACATCTGGTGCTTGGCGCGATATTCCTTATACTTTTTCACCACCTTCTTAAGGGTGGCGTCCTTCTTCTGCGCTCGCCGGCCCCTCTCTACCTCCAAAATGAGGGTCTGAAGAAAAGAAAACAAAGAAGCATACACCCAGGGTTTACTCTATAATACGTAAAAAATAGAATATACCTGCAAAGTCGCACCGGCAACTCTTCGGGATAGATCCATGTCGCTGATGTCCTTTAAACTCTCACTCTCGGTGACCCCACATAGTAGAGTCATATGTGTTACAGCCTGCTTGCTATTCTATAACAGGTTGTATCCACTTGGAATCATAATCCGACGGTTAGAGCCACCCGTTGTTATCTCCACACAGGTATGATCCCTCCTCGGTTCGTCTACGACCATGGGGGCCATCTCGGGACTGCCCTCTCCTCATTACCTGCCTCCTCGACAGCGGCTGACGTGCCATACTCTGGAACACGTGGGGGCAATATTAGGAATTGCCCTCCCCATTGGAGCCGACCTCCCCGAACGAATGACATCAACCCCGACTCTAGATGGGGCTCACTCGCCCTCTCGTCCTCCGTGGAATTTCCTTTGACAAGTATCAATCGACGCCTCTTCTGTTCCGGCGGCTCCTCGCCTTCGGAAGTCTCCTCCACGGGTCGAGGGGACGGAGGCAAAGAAGTCATTTCACTCGTAGTCTTAGCCACAGGCACGGCCTCAAGTTGAGCGACATCGGGTACGCCCTCGCTTGTAGAATCTCGGGGCACGTACTCATCCCTAGAGTCTGTCCCCGCTACCGACGAGGCTACGACGTTGTGCCTCCTCCTCCTGGGGCGCTTCGACCTGACAATATAACATAAGTCAAGTAGCGAAACTTAAATGAAACCTCCAAACTCTGTTCGAGACGTTACCTGATGGGCCGTATCGATTGCAGAACACAGACCATGTGTGAGCACGTGATTTTTGCCCTACATGTGAATTACTCCCAAAAATTCAAAATAAAATCATTTTTGTATCGTTGTGATATCTGTGGATTTTTGTGTTAATTTTCTTATTATATGTATTTTGTGTGTGCATGTTTGTTTGTTTAAATTAAGAAAAATACAAAAATATATTGCGTTTGCCTTCTTAGGAGTTAATTTACAATTGAAAGTAATCAAAATTATTTGACAAAAATGGAAAATCACAAAAATATGTATTTTTTGTTTTTCTAGTATTTAATGTCCCAATTGTGTGATTTATATTTAAATGATGTTTAAATTGAGTGTGTTAATTGTTAGTATAACTTAATTAGTATTTCTTATAATTTAATTGATTTTGTAGTGTAATTAGAAATTTTTGTTTTATTAATTAAAGAGATAAAGAAAACAAAATCAAACAAAAGAAGAGGAAATCGGATTGGGCCCAGTTTAATTAGGAGAAAACCAGCCCAAATACTACCCTTACCCGGCCCAAACCATCTCCCAAACATGCCCAGTCCCACTAAGCTAAAATGACGCCGTTTCTCCCCCCATTAACTGATCTGGACCGTTGGATTTTGTGATCCAACGGCCAAGATTAATCCATGCGTTTTAATTACCCAAAAAACCCCCAAAACCCCCTGACACTCATTCATTTCACCCAAACAACCCTTACCCATCATCTCTCTATAGAGATAAAATCCCCTCCCCAAACCCTAACCGCCGCCGGACCACCCCACGCCCAAAACCCGGCGGCAAGGCATCGCCGGTCACCCAAACTCACACCCCTGAACCACCCGTCTCCCCCTCTATCTGAATCCATAAACCAATTAGTTCGAATCAAGCCCTAACTCCCCAACCCCCAAATTCGAACATCAAAGCAAACCTAGAAAATTTCGGAGTCTCTTTGGGAAGATTTTTGAGGTTCCAATGGGTTTTAATCGAGTTGCTCTCACTCGAGAACACTCGATTATAGCCTGTTTGGCCTCAAAAAGGGTTCAAGTTCGTCTAAATACCAAACCCGTTTGGTTTTGATTTCCTTTTCTTAAGGTATTTGTTCTTCTTTTTTTATTTATCATTATACTTGTTGTTTAGTATTAGTGTTTGTATGTTTCATATTTTCGTTTGCTTTTTCTCAAATGACCCTTTATTTGGTCAATTCATTCTTTTTCTTTTCTGTCCGATTGATTGTGTTTGATGTGATAGCATTGTATGTTTACTTCGTTTAAGGTCGTCGAATTGTTGATTAGGTTTGTTTCCCCCTTTGAGCCTGACCATATGTTATAGTTTGAATGTCGATTAATCGTTATCGATTATATGGGTCGTAGTTGTTTAAACGAATATCGTCGTAGGATCAACAAACAATACGAGAAAAATTCTCATCGATATGGCCTAAGCTCATCCGAGCCACTGTCGGATTTAACAATTTTGAATTGTTTGCAATGCTAATTAGGGATAAATTGGATATAGCTGTTTCAAAGTTTAAATTTCAAGAATTCACTGGTCATAGTTGGCATCCATTAATTATTGAATTTTAATTGATGTGATTTAAGTGGGAAGCCATATGATTGTCAAAGTTCATAGCTGCCCGTATGCTTTTTAATTAACAATTGGTATATATATACACTAAGTCAGTGCACTGGGCAGAGAATGTCAGAAAGAAAATTAGTTCTTTAATGTTTAGTGCTTTTAAAGGCTGGAAATCAGAGAACACATGGGGAGACTGATAAAAGGTTAAAGGGTGCACATGGGAAGGGAAAACAGGATGGAAAAGAGCCTGGTTTTTGGCTATAAAAGGGAGAGTCCAGTGAAGGAACAAGGACAGACAAAGAGAGCTTAAAAGGAGGAGAGACAGGGACTTTTTCTGAAAATCATCAATTATACACTAAGAGATAGATATAGAGATTAAGTTTACTGTTCCATTGGGTGTTGTAGAACAACTTTGAGTTCTGGTCGATTCATTCATATTTTTTGGTTCAATATTTAGCCACTCGAACTTCAGAGGTGTAGTAGGCTGATTTCAAGTAGTTTTCGGTCCAAATAAACTAGTTTTTTTGGTACAAATATTGGTCTGTTGACATTCTCAAGTGTTCGATGGGTATTTTAAAGTTAAAATTGGTCTGTCCAAGCTAATTCTGGGGTCATTTGCTGGTTGATTGCTGGTGTCCTGTTGTTACTGCTGTGTTGTGGCTGACCTTCTCTTTTGTTTCTAATTCAAATTCCAGGTACACATTTTGTAAATCTCAAAGCTTATGGAAATAAATTGAAAACTGTTTGAAGTTACTACTGCCTCATCTTCTCGATTCTCTGGGATTATGAAGTTTGTGGTGGATATATGTTGTTGTTACTGCTGATTGTTGCTTGTGCCAAGCACTGTCTTCATTCTCTTTGCCTTTTCATGGTCCCTTAAGCAATTTGTAATTTCTATATGTGTCAAATTTAGTCGTCCGTCAAATTCATAAATACAAATCTAAATTGTTCTTGTTGTATTATAGTCCAATTCGTGTATTCTTTATATTTATGACTGAGATCTGACTGTTGTGCAAATTATTAATCAGTACTGCACTTCACTTGCTGCTTGATAGGTGTTAGCACATTTGGTTGAAATTTAGCCTGAAAAGAAATGAATATTTCAAGTCTCCTTTGCATAAGACCCGTGTGTTAGTTTTGGTATGAGATTAATTTGCTTAAGCTTGTAGATTTATCTTGAAAGCTTAGTGGAACATAAATTAAGCTTGGGTTCTTGAGATTGTCTACTAATTAGGTATTGTTATTATTCGATGTGTGGCAGTATGTTTATGTCTTAAGAGATTAGCTCATCTTATGGTTATAGTGATTATCCAACAAAGGCAATGGTCACAACAGACTGTTGACTTATTATGTGTCATATTCGAGCTGATTGTTCGAGAGAAGTGATTTTAGTCATTTTGTTGCTCACTTTGTCCCTTTTATTAAATAGAAAATTGGTTGGAAGAGCTCTAATATTTATATACACATGATAAAATTTGGTTATGGATGTATCTAATATCCGTATAAGAATCCATATATTGAAGAAAGATAGTATTTGAATAACTTTTCCATAAAAATGGCTTGGAAATGACTGAACAAAAGGGCACAAATAATATTTTGGGTGTTGCACATTGCTGTTCAAATAGTTTTCTGGAAAAGAAATTTCAAACAAATGATACACGTTGATTGATTAACTTGTTGATATGCTTTTGTTATAAAATGGACTCCGTAAGATCGAAGTTAGCTAAAGAAGTTACGTACTTAAAAGTAAAAGGCATATGCTAATAGCTAGTAATAAAGTAGGATAGTAACTATAGTGGTGAATCGTGATCAGTTTCCTTGGCTTGCGTAACTTTGAATTAGTTTTGGTGACAAGAGCATCTGTACTGTAGCCTCATCAAGACGGACCAACTCATTATCTTGTAGTGGCAATTATTCTCTTTGGATTATCAAATTATCGTGGCCATAGGTACGGTTTCCGTGACATAGTTGCGATGCCTAATTCTCAAAATTCGGGGGTGCATTTCATAGAAACCGATTATAATAATTTGAACAATAAAGTCCCCTTTGGAATAAATCGAGGTGTGTCGTGCCGAACAAAAATGATAATTACATGGCCCCCATTTTTTAATTAATATTGAATTGATCCTTAGATTCCGAGGTGTACCATTTAGCTAAATTTCATGGCTCTCGCAAATTACAAATGCGGAATTACTTTAGGCATGTTAGTTAATAATCTTACTTTCTTAAATATGGGTGCACATTTATGTGACCCAAATCCAAATCTCAACAAAGTCAAAAATGCGTAAAAGGTCACAGGCGTACTGGTATGGTGTGCTCCGAAATACATTTTCACGACGTTGCAATTCTTGTAAATAATAATCAAAAGCGGTTGAAAGTTAAAATTTGCACATAAGTTGAAGCATGTTATAAAATCAGATAATTTAGCCCAAATATGACAGTTGAGCGACCGTGCTAGAACCACGGAACTCGGGAATGCCTAACACCTTCTCCCGGGTTAACAGAATTCCTTATCTGGATTTCTGGTTCGCAGACCGTTAAATAGAGTCCAACCTTTCCTCAATTCGGGATTTGAACCGGTGAGTTGGGACACCAAAAATCTCCCAAGTGGCGACTCTGAAAATTAAATAAAATTGATCTCGTTCTGATTGTCCTTTAAGTTGAAAAACTCCTTCCCTGATTATTATTATATCCCTTCTCGGGGTGTAGTACTAACAGTGGCACATTACGTTATACGTATATGCCGTAAAAAGGAGGTGTGACACCATGTACGCTACTCCTCCGCCAAAGCAATCACCCTTTCCACCCATGACCTAATATCTTCAATGGGTCGGGGTGAAAAAGTTCTTGTTGCAAAAAGGAAGAGAAAGTCAAAAGAAGTTACTATGACCGCACGACCAAAGGTTGCAAAAAATACTAAATGTGGGTAAAAGCACTCACGTTCCGGATTCTACCTCTCTGGGAATTCTTCAGGGTTCGACACCAGGTGCTCCGTCCTGATATAAAAAAACTTGCACCAGAAGCGGTGGTTGGTCCTGTCATCGGCCCTGACAACCAGGTCCCTCGTGCCACATCTCTTTAGTTGTAGCATAGAGCCCCTCATATAGCTAGGGCTAAATAACTGCAATAAGTGATAGACCAAGACATCGAGTCTGCCCCAGGTTGCATAGGTAGTCATAATACTTTCCAAGTGTAGGAAGTAAGTTGAGTCGGACATACATTATAGAAGCGGCAAAGCTCCTCCACCAGGGGGTAAATGTCACGACCCGGATTTTCCCCCAACATCGGGATCGTGATGGCGCCTACTCATGGTAGCTAGGCAAGCCACTGTATTCATACTATCCTGTTTTTAACATAATTTTAATTAAATAAATGCGGAATACTTTATCGAAATAGAAATAACTAATTACAAAGTGAAAATCATACCTGAAATCCTCTACCCAAGACGTGGAGTCACCAACTCACGAACTACTATGGAATACTACACATAAAAGTCTGAAGGAAAATTAACATAATTCCGTTTGTCTCGGAACAAAGAGACTACAGCTAATAACATAAATAAAGAGAGAGACGCCGGGCCTGCGGACGTCTGCAAGCTACCTCGGTCTCAAATATGATCAACTCCCACGCAATCGATTTACTGCTGCTGCTGCTCCTGATCGTAACCTGGACCTGTGCAAAAACGCACAGAAGTGTAGTATCAGCACAACCGACCCCATGTGCTGGTAAGTGCCTGGCCTATCCCGGCGAAGTAGTGACAAGCCTAGGACCAGACACCCACATAAACTTGTGCAATTCAATATATATATGTATACCACAGAATAACAAGAAATAACCAAGTATTAACACAATAAGGAATATCTCAAAGAATTCAACAATTAACCACAGTTAATAAATTCACAAGGAAAAACAAAGTATAATGTAAACACAAGTAATATCAATTCAAGAAATAGCAAGCAGCTGCACGGCATCACCCTTCGTGCTTTTACTCTCATCCTCACCAAATAAGCAAATAAAGTACACGGCATCACCCTTCGTGCTTTTACTCTCATCCTCACATCTATAGTACGGCATGATCCTTCGTACATGGTTCAATAATAGGGCACGACATGATCCTTCGTGCATAATCAATAAAACATGGCACGACATTAACCTTCGTGCATAAATAAATAAACATGGTACGGCATCACCCTTCGTGCATTATCACTCTTTCTCACCCAAATAACAATCACAGTTAAGGGCAAAGAAAGAAACAGTAATTCATAAAGTGTCCCAACAAGGGCAATCAATAATCATCATCACAACAAGTCCCGACAAGGGAGAACAATAACAATTCATCTGTAATATATCTCGAAATAATCATTTTCCAACGACTCACGGTCATACTAGACGCCAGTGTATGGATGCTCGTCACCACAAGCCCATACACCGCACTCGATCACATAACACATAACACATAATCATATTCCCTCAAGCTAGGATAGAACAAACACTTACCTCGAATGTTTATGAACAATTCAATCCGTAGAAATGTCTTTTTCTTTCAACTTTGGCTCCAATCCAATCGTATCTATATACAATTGATTTAATATTATCAATACTACCCAACAAACTAATTCTTAGGACCAAATACAACTTTTACAACATTCTGCCCGGAATAGTGAATTTCAACCCCGGGCCCACATGGTCGGAACTCGGGGTTAGGACCAAAATCCGGTTACCCATCCCCCACGAGTTCATGTATATGATTTGTTTCAAAATCGGACCTCAATTCGAGGTCCAATTTCCCAATTTATGAAAAACCCTATATTCTAACAAAAACAAGAAATTCTACCATGAAAACCTTTGATTTCTAATGAAAAACATGTTTAATGATGTTAGGAATTTAAAGAATTAAGTAAAAGTGACTTACAACTGTTTTGATGAAGAAGGAATCCGTGAAGAATCGTAAATGGGTGTTTTTGTTTTGTAAAAATGAAGAAATGAACTGAAAATCGTGTTTTACAGGTCTCTGTGTTCGCATTTGCGAACATGGGTTCGCAATTGCGAACCCCGACCAATTTCTGGAGTTTGAAAAATAAGCTAAGGCTGGGAAGTTCGCATTTGCGAACATTTGTTCGCATTTGCGAACACTGGCAGACAAGGGAGTGTTCGCATTTGCGAACTAATGTTCGCATTTGCGAACATAGGTTGTATAGGGCAGTGTTCGCATTTGCGAACAATGGTTCGCATTTGCGAACCAAGGCAGTATGGGGCAGTGTTCGCATTTGCGAACTTTGTTCGCATTTGCGAACATAGGCAGGCCCTGGGGACGTTTGCATTTGCGAACAATTGTTCGCATTTGCGAACAAGGCTGGGTCAATGGGGCTTCGCATTTGCGATCAGGGTTCGCATTTGCGAGCCCTGCCTTGTACTGCCCCTTCGCAATTGCGAGAAATACTTCGCAATTGCGAAGCCAACAGCTGGGTGAAAAACCAGCAGTGCAAAAATTCAGAATTTCATCCAACGGCCTATCAAATCTTTACCCGAGCCCCCCGGGCTCCAAACCAAACATGTACACAACCTCAAAAACACATTATGAACTTGTTCGTGCGATCACATCGCCAATATCACATCGTTTTCATCAAATCAAGCCTTAAATTCATGATTTTCATACTTTTGGTTTTCAAAACTTTCAAACTTGGAACTCAAGGTCCAAAACATCTCAAACGACATCCGAATGTCACTAAACTTTACAGAAATCACATATATAATATTTAAGACTTGTACCGGGCGTCCGAACCAAAATACGAGCCCGATACCAAGGTCAATTAATTCATTTCCTTTAACAATTACATCAAAAACAATTTCATAGAAAAATTCATAACTTGGGCTCTAGGCCTCGGAATTTGACTCCGGACGCATGTCCAAGTCCCATATTTTCCTACGGACCTCTCGGGACCATCCAATCTCGGTCCGGATCCGTTTACCAAAAATGTTGACCGAAGTCAACCATATCAATATTAATATCATTTTTATCCAAATTTCTCATAGAATTCATATTTTCTATCACAAAATTTTTCCGGCTACATGTTCGGATTGTGCACGTAAATTGAGGCAATATGGAATGAGGTTTTCAAGGCCTCAGAAGCTCGAAATGATTAGTAAAATAAGTGATGACCCTTTGGGTCGTCACAGTAAATCGGAAGACTGTACCCGACCAGGAACATGTATTCATAAAAGGTGCAAATCCTAACCGCTGTACATTAATATAGTTGGTTCTAGCCGGCTCCATAACCACGTGGTCTGGGATTTGGTACGCCCCCCGTAGACCGTCCAAATGCGATTGTAGAAACTCAGTATGATCCCACGAGGGAGTCGGGCTTTTAGTTGGGAAATCCTTTCGAGCATGAATCTTTTTAGGGAGAACATTGTCCACACTAAGAGGGACAAAAGGTTTTTGGGCCTTTTTCCCACCACCCGAAGATAATAGAACTCTGGAGGGTTATCATCTTGGCCTCTCCTATTGTGTTGTATATGTTTTTCCATAATAATTGTTTATATTAATCGAGTTCTGACAGCTAAGAGACTGGTTTCAACAGAAACGGAAGGGTTTAGAGCAAGATATATCGATTTTCTTCAAAGAGGATGAAAAGAGGGAGTAAGAAATCTCAGAAGTTCGAAAGATAGCAAAAATTGAACCTTCTTCCTATTTATAAGGCTAAAATACAAAGAAATCGAAGAGGCATGATTCGAAATGGGCGCGGGAAATCAAAACGTCAAATCGCCCCCTGAACCATCTCGGGAGCAGATATAACCATGACGCATGCCGGCTATGATGTCAGTTCAGAAAGTAGACCACGTGTCAACTAATCGGCAACGCCATGTACTTCCCCCCTTTTTTCTAATCACGTCGTCGCCCTCATAATAAGGTCAAATTCTTCAAAGGACAAGATCGATATTTCCGCCCATTGAAGATGTATTCCGCATACGCCTCCAACGAGCGGAGGGACTAACTGTATGGGATCAAATTTGACCCTTCACATCTTTACGTCAAGAGGGTACGACCTCCCTCGTATACCTCTTATAACAGGGGTACAGTTTAGACGTAAGGACGCGGACGACGTCACTCACGACTAGGCATCCTCACTAAGAGGACGTCGACTATGATCTAATGTTCTTATTATTATTTTAAAAGGAGACCCCTTCCTGTATAAAGGGGGCCCCCATTGTAAAGGCATCAATGTTATTATCTAATAATATAACTCTCTATTTCTGGACTTTGACAAACAACTGTTCTTAAAGTTTTTCATTCTACAACATCCTATATTTCATAACTATATCGATCTCACATTTATGTTTATTATATTTGGTTATGATTTACCCCTTTTTTATCTTTTTGATTGTTTTAAGCTTATAAAGTAACATTTAACTTTCAAGCCAAACAATTTTTATACCAAAAATTTACTTTCCAATAAATGATAAAATTAAGTTGTATAACAGTGAATCAGGCAAATGGGTATAGAAACGGGTGGGATAATTTCCTTACAACATCCACTTAGCAGCCTATTCAATGCCTTAAAGTTGCTTTCCAATAAATGATAAAATTATTTGTCATGGTTGCTCGTTTTAGTTGAAAAAATAAGGTTGCAAGAACCACCTCAATAGTTAGTTATTGGAAAACTTACACAAATGTCCCAAATACAACTTACCAATATCTAGCAGTTAGTCATAGACTTACCAAAATTAGCTAACAAAAATTAAAAAATCAAATAATATGGTTCTTTCTATCAAAGAATCACATGCAAAAATCACCTTCCATATTTTTAAGCGTGATTAGCAATATTAGATACAAGATGGAAAACAAATTTCATAGACGGTATAGCAAATAAGGTGATAAATACCAAAATCTAAACAAAAAGAGGAACTTTGTCATTGGATATAGTTGAAATTCATTGAAAATATATAGATAATTCAATATACAAAATTGGAGAAAGATTGAAGGTGGTTTGGACTGATTTCGTATCAAAATTCGTAATTAAATCGAGTTCAAAAAAGTCTTGTGTGACACATGTATCACGCACGTATCTCACACTCAGATATACATGGATATACATGTGATACACAATAGATACAAATATGATACATATGTGTTACATACACAGTGTGATACACATTTTATTTTATTTTTATGTTCAGCTTTTATTTCGAATTTTCAATTCAAACCACCTCAAAACTTCACTAAATCATCCCAAAACTAAGATTGAAGCCCCTTAAGTTGTGCCCAATCTATTCTAATAACATACACTCAAAACAAAGCAAAAATTTAGTGTTTTTTTTTTGTTACAAATAATTAATTAGCTAATTTGACTAATATTTTATCAATTGGCCAATTTTTATAATGAGTTACCTATAAATAGACATAGCTGGTAATTTTCCTTAGTTATTTAATGACCTTGAGGTAAATGCAAATAATTCTTGAAAGAATAATTTTGTTGTATTATATGCATAAGCTTTTTAAAATTCTCACAAGATAATATGTGTTGAGTATGCACGAAATATAAATTGAAAATTACATAAATGTCTAAGAGTTATGGTCATAACATACAAGTTGAAACGTGAGAATGAAATATATACTAATAACATTGTTTCAAAGTAAATTGTATTACATGTTTGAACCTAATAACATCAAAATTAATTTCATTGCACATTGTTACATTGCACTTACTAGCCTCAACTTCATAAATTTAGCATTTAAATTTCGCGTTACTCATCACACTCATGTAACTTTAATACAATAAAATTATTTTAAAAATTTATATTGATTGATATTGGATAAACATACAACGCACGTATCTAATAACTAATTTATATATCTATATCTATATATAATTAAAAGCCAAAGACAAAAGCATATTATTATGACAAGTGGCATAATCACAAAAAGCCAAGTGGCATTATTAAGACAAAAATAACTACCTTTTAACTAATTGTTTTTTTAAAATTTTGAATTAATTAGTTACACTTTTTGAAATAATAAATATAAATATATTATAATTAGCTATATTAAAAAAAAAACTACCCATTCAAATTAAAGAGTAATTTATAGTTGATGTTTTAAAGCTATTTTAAAATAGAAAAAAACATAAATTAGTTACAGTAAAAAAATGAAAATATTAATTAAAAAAACTACATATTCAAGTTGGGGAATAGTTTTAATTTAGAATTTTAAAATTATTTTAAAAAAATATTATTAAGACAAGTGACATAATCACAAAAATCCAAGTGACATTGTTAGGACAATAAACTACCTTTTAATCTATCTATATATCTATATCTATATATTATTAATAAGAGAGAAAAAATTTCTCTTAGTAAGCTACGTGGTAGCTTCAGAAAAACCACGTGGCACAGTTAGTTATTAAATTATTTATTTAGTTAATAATTAATTATTGATTATTCTTTTTGAATTTGAATATACCAAAAAACAATCTATATCTATATATTATTAATAAGAGAGAAAATATTCCTCTTAGTAAGCTACGTCGTAGCTTCAGAAAAACCACGTGGCATAGTTAGTTATTAAATTATTTATTTAGGTAATAATTAATTATTGATTATTCTTTTTGAATTTGAATATATCTAAAAACAAAAATAAAAAACTACCACACACACACACACACACACACACACACACACACACACATATATATATATATATATATATATATATATATATATATATATATATATTAAAATTTAAAATATAGATATCTTATAATTAATTAACTATAATAAAAAACTATATAAAATAAAAATATAAAAAATAGAAAAAATTTAACAACTCATTCAAATTGGGTGAGAGTAGTTCCAAGTTAGAGTTTTAAAAATTATTTTAAAATAAAAAGTCAGAAAAAAGTCTATAAAAAAACGAAAAAAAAGAGAAGAAAAACTACCCATTCAAATTGGGAAAGTAGTTTCAAGTTGGAGTTTTAAAATAAACAAAAAAAGAGAAGAAAAACTACCCATTTAAATCGGAGAGTAGTTTCAAGTTGGAGTTTTAAAATAAAAATAACTATCATATAATTAACTATAAAAAAATTATATATAAATATATATATAAAATAACTACCCATTCAAATTGGGTGGCAGTAATTTCAAATTGCAAGTTTTAAATTATTTTAAAATAAAAAAGCAAAAAAAAAATCTATAAAAATCTATATCTATATATTATTAAAAGGAGATAAAAATCCCAACTTAAGAAAAGCCACATGGTATAGTTAGTTATTAAATTAGTTATTTAGTTAATAATTAATTATTGATTATTCTTTTTGAATTTAAGTATATCTTTAAAAAAATATATATATATATATATATATATATATATATATATATATTAATAGGTTACTTTAATTACATTAATAAATATAGATATCTTATATTAGATAACTATAATAAAAAACTATATAAAAATAAAAATATAAAAATATATCTATATCTATATATTATTAAAAAGAGAGAATAATCCCTCTCATTAAGCCACGTGGTAGCTTCAGAAAAGCCATGTGGCATAGTTAATTATTAAATTAGTTATTTAATTAAAAATTAATTATTGGTTATTCTTTTTGAATTTTAATCTATATCTATATATTATTAAAAGGAGAGGATAAAACCCTCTCCTTAAGCCAAGTGAAAGCATAAATAAAAGCCATGTCATATTTAGTTACTAATAAGTTTTTTAGTTAATAATTAGTTAATAGTTATTATATTTGAATTTAAATATCTATAAAAACAAAAATAATGAAAAATAAAAACTATATATATATATATATATATATATATATATATATATATATATATATATATATATATATATATATATATATATGTGTGTGTGTGTGTGTGTGTGTGTGTGTTTAAAAATTAAAATAATAAAGAAACTAATTTATGTAAATGTCAAAATTAATTATAATAAAAAATAAAAAATTAATCATAATTAATTATATATTTATATATATATATATATATATATATATATATATATATTAATTGGTTACTTTATTTTAATTAATAAATATAGATATCTCATAATTAGTTATTATAAAAAAATTCAAATATATAAATATATAAAAAAATAACTAAACATTCAAATTGGGTGGGGGTAGTTTCAAGTTGGAGTGTTAAAATTATTTTTAAAAAAATTAAGTATAATAAAAAATAAAAGAGAAGAAGAAAAACTACCCATTTAAATCGGTGAGTAGTTTCAAATTGAAGTTTTAAAATGAAAAAATAAATTAAAAAAATAAAAATTACCATTTCAAATTGGGGAATAGTTTCAAGTTGGAGTTTATAATTGTTTTAAAATAAAAAACAAAAATAAATCAATAAAAAGAATTGATTCAAATAGTGGAGTAGTATCTTTCTAATATTCTATATTCTATATATCTTCTATATATTATCAAAAAGGAGAGAATAAAATCCTTTCCTTATGCCAAGTGGTAGCCTAAAAAAACCTTATGGAATAATTAGTCAATAACAAAGAAATTATCTATTGAAAATTAAAAAAAAAACTTAACTACCTAAATTAACTACTAAAACATGGGGGAGAGTTGGTTTAGGTTAGTTAATTTCTTTATTTTATTTTTTAAATTATTTTTTTGTTTTATGAAAAAAGTATCTATTCCTTAAAATGGATGATAATATAATAAAATTTAAAATAAAAATAAATATTTTCAAGGGTAATAAAATATATATCTCTTATTATATTATAAAAAAATAGCAGATAAAAATATTAAACAAGTAATATGCTAATAATCTATCCATATATTAATAAAAGCCAAAGAAAAAGGCACCGCATTACAAGTGGTAGCCTAGATAAAAACCATATGACATAATTAGTTAATAACAAAAAATTATTTATTAAAAATTTAAAAAGAAATTAATTACTAAAACATCGATAAGGATTGGGTATATCGTATTGACAAATGAAATGACAATTGAAATTTATTAAAGCAATACGATCTAATAGTATCAAACAAGAATAATTATAATTAATTTTTTTTTAATATTGACCGCGCATCGCGCGGGTACGATTACTAGTTATATTAAAAGCACAAAGACACTTAACAAAATATCGTTCGTCTTTTTTACCGATTAAAAATAAATGTCACATTGGATAAATTTGTAATTTAATTATTAGGTTGAAATCAAATATTAATTATTAATTCTTTCCTTATTTAAAATATGTAAAAAAATCTAAATGTTTTAGGAATTCAAAATCAACTATGATTTTCTTTTCATAATTTCTTTCCTTATTTAGATGACGTAACAAAATTCTTTCCTTTCATATTATTTGACCTAATTGTATAAAAAGACATGCTAATCTAGCACACTTTGCCAACGATATATGAAATGCTCCTTCGCAGGTGAGTTCTTTTTTTTTTCCAGATCGCTCTATAGAAAATTTGTTGTACTCTTTTGTAGTTTTTATTTTTTATTTTATTTTATTTTTAATGCTTTATACGGGTTTTGGAAGAATTATTTTTCGTTAATGTCTTTTTATTTTCATATTGACCATCCAATTCAACTTTTTTAGGAGTAAAAGATTATGGTGATTTTGGATTAGAAGAAGTTACACGTTTACAAAAATATTTAAAGACTAATGTAAAATCAATATGGATTTACGTGACTAATCTGCGACTTTTCTTTCAACCTAAAGACACTCTCGGTACAATATTGACGATCTCACAAAGATAAAATTTCAGTGAATTGTCATGTACCGATCTCATTCTTTACGGAATCGATCTTCGTTAAATTATTACTAATTATTTTTATTTTATTTTTGCATTAATTCCAATGAATGATATTTTCCTATTTTTTTTACAGATTATATCATTTTAAATTATTACTCAATAATATTAATCATTTTTAAACTTTATATTGTAACTTATCACTACTTTTTAGGAGCTATAGGGTCAACTTTTTTTATTCCAGAATCAAAAAGAAGGAAAAATAATATTTTAATTTATGTTATTCAACAAATATTTGAAGAATCGCGATAAGTTGTTGTGTGAACTTTTTATTATTGTGTCACGACCCCAATCTCGGTCGTGATGGCGCCCAACACAACTGCTAGGCAAGCCCGACCATTTACACTCGCATCCCGAGCATGAAGCTCAAATCAATTACCTGAGTATTATTATCAACAATAAAGCTAAACTGAATAATCACCCAACGATCTAGGGTCACGAGTCTAGAGCCTCTAAACATGATCGGATAAAAATATCTTAACAAAATACTCAAGTCTGAATAATGTATATATAAAGGAAAACTGGGATAAAAAGAGAAGCTAGGTCCTGCGAATGTCGGCACCTACCTCAGCAACTCGAAATAGCTCTATAGAAGCTGGAATGCTCGTCTATCTCTCCTGTGTACCTGAATCTGCACACAAAGGTGCAGGAAGTAGGGGTCAGTACTAAGTAATCCGTGAGTAATAAATATATATAAATAACTGAAAGTACGAAATCCACAGAATACCTCATAATGAAGCTAAACTACAGTCTGATCCTCCTACGAACTAGCAACAACAGTACAATACAATTATCACAAATAATTCAACATATGAAGATGCAATGCAATACACATGAACGCTACGGCGTGTAGCCCGATCCATTTAACGTCGACGGTGCTCACCGGGGGTGTGTACGGACTCCGAAGGGGCTCCTACAGCCCAAGCGCAATATCATATCATCTACTGCGGCGTGCAGCCCGATTCTTACATCATCCGCTGCGACTTGCAGCCCGATCTATCATCTGCTTCGGCGTGCAGCCCGATCCATCCTCAGTCCAAAACATACATATAAGCCACACAACAATTCAAATTATTTATTTCAAGGTTCTAGTTCATTAAATATGAAGATACTTTAATTTTATTTAATTTTTCCAAGAACAGGTGACTTAGCATTTCAACATGGTGATATCAAACCAGGATTGAGACCAGTGATTAAGCAAATAGAGCTATCACATACACAACTATCCCCTAGGGATACTACAGGTCGGCACAAGGCCCCAAACATGGCTTACAACCCACAAATATATCTAACATAGTGTGTTTCAACCACATATATCATGTTATTTGTATTCGGGGTGGACTAAGTCTCAATCCCCTGTCACAATCAATCTCGCACCTGCCATGGGGTGCGAGCCACGCCCTAATAGCGTCATAATATGCTAATCCGGGGTTTCGAACCCTCAGGCTACCATATACACTAACTACTCACCTTTAGCCGGCCGTGGACTTGTCCGCGATGTATTTTCCTTTTGAATTCGCCGCCTCGTGCGTAGAATATAGTCAAACCACAATAATTATATCAAATACGGGTCAAAGGAACATAACCCAATTTAATTTATACGAAATACGCAATATTGCACCAAGTTGGTAAAACTTGGACCCCGGGCCCGCTTCTCGAAAAATTCTGAAATTTATACCAACGTATTCCTCGTCTCGCCACGGGTCCTTGCATATAAATTTATCGAAATCGGAGTTCGAATGGACTTTCAAAAGTCAAAATCTCGTTTTCATAATTTAGGCCCTAATTCTTAACAATTTCTACCCAAATTCATGAGTTTTGATGTTGATTCTAGCATATAATTGTGTTTTTGAGTCAAGAAACTTACCTCCAATGTTTTCCCGTTGATTTCTCTCTTCAAAGCTATCAATTTGCTCTCAATGTGGTGTAAAAACGGAGTAAATAATGAATCCCTCGCGTCTGTTATGGTTTATATCTGTTTATGTCAGACATCAAATTTGCCTTATGTGATAGCGACTCCCCTCACGCGATCGCGATGCACAACTTACCGGCCTCACGCGATCGCGACTCCCTTCATGCGATGGTGTATCACAAAAATCTCAAACCATATTT
This sequence comes from Nicotiana noctiflora, assembly GCA_032618575.1. Classification (NCBI taxonomy): domain Eukaryota; kingdom Viridiplantae; phylum Streptophyta; class Magnoliopsida; order Solanales; family Solanaceae; genus Nicotiana; species Nicotiana noctiflora. The sequence continues at coordinate 155,823 of JASVEL010009942.1, forward strand.
TCCTTCTACGCGATCGCGACTCCCTTCATGCGATCACGTATCACAAAAAATCTCAGACCATATTTTCCTTCTACGCGATCGCATAGACTCTCATGCGATCGCGATGGACAACTGGGTAACTCTACGCGATCACGATCGTGTCTCCTGCGATTGCATTGATCCTGCTCCTGACCTTACGCGACCGCGTACCTCGCCTTGCGATCGCGAAGGGTAAAATTATCGCCCTCTCCAGTACTCTACGCGATCGCATGCTCATTAGTGCGATCGCAGAGAGTAAATGTCTGCTCCACTTATGACAGCAAACCAGCTCTTTCCTTTGGCCAAGAATGGTCCGTTTGGACCCTCGAATTCATCCCGAGGCCCCCGGGACCCCAACAAAAACCACCAACCTATTCCAAAATACGATACAAACTTGTTCCAATAATAAAAACACACCCTTAAATACGAAAACCATCAAATCAAGGCGAATTCAAGCCTAAGTTTCAACTAGAACTTCCGAGAACAGCATTCAATCAAAAACCCGACCAAATGACGTCCATATGACCTGAAAATTTGCAGACATATCCAACATCACCTAACGGAGCTACTGCAACTGTTGAAATTTCATTCCAACTCCCGGATCAAAATCTCACCTACCGTTCGGATTTCAACGAAATTCAACCTTAGCCAATTCAAGCCTTAAACTACACCGGACCTCCGAATTTGATTCCGATTACTCTCCTAAGTCATAACTGATCCCCTGAAACTAGTCGAATCGTGAGATTTCCATTCCGAGCTGTCTAACTCATCGGTCAATATTCGGTTGACTTTTCCAACCTATTCTTCTCATAAAGAGATTTATGGCCTCATTTCTATTCTAATTCTCACCGATTTGCTTCTAACTCTCCAAACACATATAAATTTACATATTGAAGTATTAAATGAAGAAAATGGGGCGATAACTCCCGTAACGACGGGTCGGGTCATTACATTCTCCCCAACTTAAACAAACGCTCATCCTCGAGCGTACCCAGAGTTGTACTAGAAGCAACCCAATAGCTGAATGACCTTACCAAGCATATATGCGGGGTGGTACCACGTCACCCTATCTATCATAAGTCCGATGCCACAATATAGCTGAACTTCCACAGTCCATCTGAACCATAGACCACATTGCACTTTTCGAAATCATACTCCAATTCTGAATCCCACGTCTATACTCAGGATACACATGATCCAACTGTAATAGCCCATACTCGCCACTTCGGTGAGATCACATAATGTATCAAACAACCCAATCACTCGAGACAATGCCCTCTAATGACAACAATTTCCCATGATAACCAGATACTACTGAAAAACCTTTCTCGTTAGCTAAAGTCCTATTCCAATACCTCCATATCCTGCCCCACGGCAGCTGAAACACGCGATATATCGAATCCATTTCTCAGGTCATCCATTCATGATTCCATTTCCATTTTAACTAATACCACAATAGATTTCGGAGCCAAGCCTCGATATACCCCTTTTCTAAACAGCTGAAATCACATATGCCCGCACTCATTAACGGCTCCAACGATCATTCTGATTATAACACACCGCACTGGTGATATGACACCTCAACACCGGCCTAAGCCACGATGAGTACCACACAGGCTCCAATAAGAAACGTCTGAACATTCTCAAATCATGACCACTAACTCAAAACAAAAGAGTTGTAGTTTAATTCCCCGTACCATCATAACATAGAACTGAGATCCCGTCTTGCATTGTAGAAATAGAATACCTGAATTCTCCTCGAAAGGTTATAACATCATATAGCCTTGCCACAACTTATGATTCCCTCCAAACACTATTACCCATGAAGCATCTCAAGTCACCATGCTCAAAATAGTCAGCCACACACAGATTTAGGTCTGAACTCAAGCAATCAATCTCACCCACGGTGGAACAATTAATATACACCATCAAATCTTGTAAGGACCATAACCGATGCGCCATTCGCCGAGCGACATCCAACACTAACTCTCCTCAGAGATTAGGAAATATTGTACACAAGGTAGCATATAGAAAAACATTCTCCATGTCACACGGTTGCAGCGTGCAACCTGCTCAAACTAACATACCCGTGGCGGCGTGCCACCCAATCCAGATACCATACCTATGGCGGCGTGCCACCCGATCCAAATAACCCGTGGCAGCGTGCCACCCGATCCACGCATAAATCCCGCAAAAGAAATGCACACCGAGTCAAATTGCTCATTACAATAAACATATATAGTCTCAAGCTCGTCCACAAGAAACGCATCCGACAAAGTTCCCCAATACCGGAACTGAATTAATGGTAGATACCTCTGCACTGATATCCGCCACGAAGACCCAATTGACGAAACAATACCTACCAGCCGCCCGCTGGTCCTGGGTACAACTACCCTGCTGGAGCATACTACGATGCACTCTGCTACGCAATTTGTGCCACTTCCAATATAGTCCATATCACATTAGTCTAGACGATCTGACTTATGAAAACCAATCTGAAATAAAGTATCATAACCCCAAATTCATCATATCAAACTAGAGAGAGCCACTAGGGCTTCCAATTTCCAATAATCGCTAAACGATGCCAATACACTCGATATACAACCACTGCATAGGCGGATTACGAGAACTTCTAGTCTCCATTACCTATATAACACATGAATCACTATGCCTGATCCCACACTCCACTATACGAATACATAACACACATCAAGCATCCATTCATACCACGAGAGTCATTCAGAAATTTCCTTATACCATCATCAACTCAATCATCACAGTCGATCCAACAAGAGAATACCACCATACCACTAGATATTATCAGTTTACAGTACCTTGTCCCTTTTTGACCATATACCCTGCCAAATCACTAGAATAGCAATATCATTTTTCCTTAATCACCAGAAAGATCGATTCTTAGATCACCTGCAGCTGCCCGCGCTGCTCAATAATTTTTAATGACTTCCTATATATTATGAACTTATCTCATAACCTTGAACATGCCATTATCATCTTTCCATAACGCATCGCATATACCATACCACACTAAGATAACATGAAAACTTCTATCCTTTTCCTACGCCGCAAACATCGATGCACTCAACTATCAAGGACTTTCATGATCCCATATAGAAGAAAACTCATTACACATTCCCAGCTTCGCATACCAATAGGGAATATACTCATTTTTTCGACCACGGTAAATCACATCACAAATTATTTCTTCCAATTCATTGCATAAGTTTAACTGTCAGGACTGAGTCCTTTTACCCACATCGAGCTACGCAACTGCCAGCACTCGAGAGCTTGGTCGCACCATAGTTGCAAAACTCATTACTTCGAACATATACCAGGAGTTAATCGTATCCTTTTCATACTATTCTGGTTTGCTATCATCTTTCATTTAATACTCTCCTTTACTGAAGGATCACAATACCCCAACTCAGGTTACCACACGAGACTCATACACAAGGCTACATGGTCTAAGGCTCACAGGCCGCTGAATATTCTCTCAGATGTTTCCCCGGAGTACCACATTCTACAATACTTTATTTTGAAGAACTTCCTGCGATTTTGAATTCGTTATCATTACCTTCCAATACAGATACATAGAATCCCATTATTCACATAATATAACACAAGTCTTGATCCCTTCTAACGAAACCATCGTCTTTAGCCACATACACAATCTTAAGGCACCCTACCGTTACAAGCAACATCTTGAACACTGCAAAATTATTCTCGGGCGTCATTCACCCTTATTCAGCTGTCTTATTGAACAGAACCACTCGTGCCTTGTTAGAACTCTGGCACCACAGAACATGATTACATACAGATGCATTTAGCTATCTTTCATTGCTATACACCGAACATTTGTTACCAACAGCAGTTCAAATCATCCTAGTATTTTTTCATATCTACGAAGAACCATAACCTTTATTAGAATTTCCCAACTTACTTAGAGACAGAACCAACATAGTACACAACGATGCAATCAGTTAATCAATAACGACCTCCCCAACTTGGTTCGGAGCCATACATCAAAGCACTTTTAGCCACTTATGGCATTCTTACTCAATTGATGCCACAATGTTATAGTGAGATTAAACTCAAGTCATTTACAAGCCTTGACCAAGACTCGAACCATCAGAGACCTTAACTCTTTTACAATTCTTGCATTTATACACACACCACAGTTAAGCCCACTCTCTTTAGGTGACAGAAATCTTTTCCAAGTCCCAATTTTTTTTCAAAAATTTTGACAGAGTTTCCCTTGTAATTTGGCCTATCCACCTGCTAGAGAATCACCAAACCATCCTAACAATACGTCCACAACTCGACAAGACACCACAATGTATATCAACAACATCAATCTCAATACTATACGAATCATATTATCACAATTGATACCTGAACATGCGTTGCACCTGCTCGAATCATAACACATATCAAATACCTTTCAGTTACACCTAAGAATCAACCCACCTACTTCGCCTCAATTTAGCATTTCGGTACAACACCCTCCACCAGGATACACATAGCATAATCACTTTAGTCTTTCCTGAGTCTAAACTCGTTTTAATACAAGTAAGGCACTTTACCTTCCAACTAAGAGATATGATAAATATTCACCACGCCCATAACCCGGGGCTATACAACATATTACAATAAGGATCTAACACCTGACAACTCGTACCTTATTAAGTTGCCATTACCACAGTTAGGGACATTACCGATCATACGAAATTTCATAATACCAGTTTGTAAAATCAGCACTTCGATGCTCAAGCCATAGACAAGGTCTAGCCTCAAGTCCTCAAGACCGGCCCAACATGAACTCACGGATATTATATCTCGTCCCTCGATTGGGGAATCACAAGCCATCAAGGCAATCATATTACTGAGCACTCGATACGTACACAGACGTGTGGAAGGAATTTCAAAAATTATATCTCAAGCTGAATCAAGTACGAACGATAAGAATTCCAAGGAATTTCCTAAAACGTTTGCAGCCTCCCGAGGATAAGTACAGGCGTTCCCGTACCGATCCACGAGACTCTACCAACCGGCTCAAGACTCATGAGGCCTAGTAACCTGGCTCTGATACCAACTTGTCACGACCCCAATCCCGATCATGATGGCGCTCAACACAACTACTAGGCAAGCCCGACCATTTACACTCACATCCCGAGCATGAATCTCAAATCAATTACCTGAGTATTATTATCAACAATAAAGCTAGAATGAATAATCACCCAAAGATCTAGGGTCACGAGTCTAGATCCTCTAAACATGACCGAATAACAATATCTGAACAAAATACTCACGTCTGAATAATGTATATATATAAAGGAAAACTGGGATAAGAAGAGAAGCAGGTCACGCAAACGTCGGTAGCTACCTCAGCAACTTGAAATAGCTATATAGAAGCTGGAGTGCTCGTCTATCTCTCCTGTGTACCTGAATCTGCACACAAAGGTGCAGGGAGTAGGGGTGAGTACTAAGTACTCAATGAGTAATAAATATATATAAATAGCTGAAAGTAAGAAATCCACAGAATACCACATAATAAAGCTAAACTACAGTCCAATCCTCCTACGAACTAGAAACAACAGTACAATACAATTACCACAGATAATCCAACATATGAAGATGTAATGCAATGCACATGACCGCTACAGCGTGTAGCCCGATCCATTTAACATCGACGGCACTCACTGAGGGTGTGTACAGACTCCGTAAGGGCTCCTACAGCCCAAGCGCAATAATACTGCGGCGTGTAGTCTGATCCTCATATTATCTGCTGCGGCGTGCAGCCCGATCCAAATATCATCTGCTGCGGCATGCAACCCGATCCATCCTCAGTCCAAAATATACATATAAGCCACACAACATTTCAAATTATTTATTTCCAGGTTCCAGTTCATTAATTATGAAGATACTTTAATTTTATTTAATTTTTCCAAGAACAGGTGACTTAACATTTCAACATGGTGATATCAAATCAGGACTGAGATCAGTGATTAAGCAAATAGAGCTATCACATATATAACTATCCCCTAGGGATACTACAGGTCGACACAAGGCCCCAAACATGGCTTACAACCCACAAATATATCTAACACAGTGTGTTTCAACCACTTATATCATGTTATTCATATTCGGGATGGACTAAGTCTCAATCCCTAGTCACAATCAATCCCTCACCTGCCACGGGGTCAAGCTACCATATACACTAACTACTCACCTCTAGCCGGCCATGGACTCGTCCGCGATGCCTTTTCCTTTTGAATTTGCCGCCTCGTGCATATAATCTAGTCAAACCACAACAATTATATTAAATACGGGTCAAAAGAACATAACCCAATTTAATTTACACGAAATATGCAATATTGCACCAAGTTGGTAAAAATTCGGACCCCGGGCCTACTTCTAGAAATATTCCGAAATTTATACTAACGTATTCCTCGTCTCGCCACGAGTCCGTGCATATAAAATTTATTGAAATCGGAGTTCGAATGGCCTTTCAAAAGTCAAAATCTTGTTTTCATAATTTAGGCCCTAATTCTTCACAATTTCTACCCAAATTCATGAGTTTTGATGTTGATTCTAGCATATAATTACGTTTTTGAGTCAAGAAACTTACCTCCAATATTTCCCCATTGATTTCTCTCTTCAAAGCTATCAATTTGCTCTCAATGTGGTGCAAAAACGGAGTAAATAATGAAACCCTCGCGTCTGTTATGGTTTATATCTGTTTCTGTCAGACATCAAATTTGCCTTATGCGATCGCAACTCCCCTCACGCGATCGCAATGCACAACTTACTGGCCTCACGCGATTGTGACTCCCTTTATGCGATCGCATATCACAAAAATCTCAGACCATATTTTTCTTATACGCGATCGCAACTCCATTCATGCGATCGCGTATCACAAAAAATCTCAGACCATATTTTCCTTCTACGCGATTGCGTAGACTCTCATGCGATCACGATGGGCAACTGGGTAACTTTACGCGATCGCGACCGTGTCTCCTGCGATCGTATTGATCCTTCTTCTGACCTTATGCGACCGCGTCTCTCGCCTTGCGATCACGAAGGGTAAAATTCTCGCCATCTCCAGTACTCTACGTGATCGCATACTCATTAGTGCGATCGTAGAGAGTAAATGTCTGCTGCACTTATGACAACAAACCAGCTCTTTCCTTTGGCCAAAAATAGTCCGTTTGGACCCCCAAATTCATCCCGAGGCTCCCGAGACCCCAACAAAAATCACCAACCTATTCCAAAATACGATACAAACTTGTTCCAATAATAAAAACATACCTTTAAAAACGAAAACCATCAAATCAAGGCGAATTCAAGCCTAAGTTTCAACTAGAACTTCCGAGAAAAACATCCAATCTAAAACCCGACCAAATGACGTCCAAATGACCTGAAAATTTGCAGACATATCCAACATCACCCAACGGAGCTACTGCAACTGTCAGAATTCCATTCCGACTCCCGGATCAAAATCTCACCTACCGTTCGGATTTCATCGAAATTCAACCTTAGCTAATTCAAGCCTAAAACTACACCGGACCTCCGAATTCGATTACGATTGCTCTCCTAAGTCATAAATGATCCCCCGAAACTAGTCGAATCATCAGATTTTAATTCCGAGCTGTCTAACTTATCGGTCAATATTCGGTTGACGTTTTCAACCTATTCTTCTTATAAAGAGATTTATGGCCTCATTTCTATTCTAATTCTCACCGATTTGCTTCTAACTCTTCAAACACATATAAATTAGCATATTAAAGTATTAAATGAAGAAAATGGGGCGATAACTCCCGTAACGACGGGCCAGGTTGTTACATATTGTCATAGAAGTAATATAAATTTTATAAGATACCTCACAAGAGTCGTCAAAAATCACAATAAAACATCTAAGAACTTTTATGGACATAATTTTTTTCTTTATAGTGCTAGCTAAATGAGATAAATATTCCTCACTTGAAAAGCTTACACTTTTTTCTAAATTTTATTTTATAACTCACACAATATCATATGTTTATAAATTTTACAATACTATCTATTAAGCGATTTGGTGCACGCGCAAAAAGTGTATTCTAAGACTACATATTTCAGAGATATTAAAAACACGAATGCTCTTCGCAAAATATGATTTATCTTTTTTTCCCTTTAAAGTAGATTTCTCTCTAGAAAAAATAGTCATTTAATAATTTTTTTAATATTTAATTCTTTCAAATTAAAATAAAAAATTGCCCATAATATCTTTCCTTCTTTAAAATATGTAAAGACTCCTAATATTTATGAATTTAAAATCTACCAAAACACTATTGTACTTATATAAATCCCTTGTCCTATATGAATTATCAAGAACTTCTAAGTTCTAAATACCTTCATACTTCCAATTTATCTATATCTATCTCTATTATGTGGGTGTTTGGATTGACTTATTTTAATTATTTATTGACTTTTTAATATTTTTTTAGTCTGTGAGGTGTTTAGCAATAATAAAAAATGCTTAAAAGCACTTACTTTTAGGCATAAAAAGTATAAATATCAGCCAAAAGCCAAATGTTGGATATTACCAACTTATTTGGCTTTTAGCTTAAAAACTATATTTTATAAACCAATCCAAACACTCTCTATATTAAAAGCATGAAAGACCCTTAGCACAATACGATTCGCCTTTTTTAACCTTTGAAAATAGAGTGCACACTAGATAAAATTGTAATTTAAGTTATTTCCTTAATATTTAGAACTTCAAATTCAGATAAATTATGTCTTTCCTTATTTAAATTATGTACGAATTCAAAATATTAAAAAAAGTTTAAATTAACTAAAATTTCACTACTATAAATTATTATTTTATTTAAATTGTTTAAAATAAGTTTCGATTTATACATTAGATATGAATTCCTTAACACTTTGTAGTAGGAATTTGAACGCCTATCCTTCCACAAAATATTTGATATTTAGTGGTAAGTCACAATTCAAAAAGTGGTAAATCTTTTTAAAAGATATTCTACGTAAATAGTAACTACATAAAGCTCTAGGTCATGGCCAAGGAAGAAAAACTAAATTTGAATTCAATCCACTATTTATCAAGATTTAATGACTTGAATTGATTTTCTTACGAAAATATGCTGGTGTAATTATAATTTTTAACATTCGAATGCAGTAATTTTATTTGACAAAAAAGTTTGAAAAAAATACTATAAGTACATATTTGACTGCCCGTAGGACTATAATCTGAAGTCACCAGGACAAGTTACCTTTTGATTTCATGTTCAAAAATCTCTTTTTTCTCTTTTCGGTTTAAGACTTTCAGTTATTTCTACACATGTATTATTTTTTCAATATTTGGTCTATTCCTAAGCTTCTAATTCTATGGTTAGTTATTAATTATTGGATACGCTTTTGAAAGCTATATAATTCTCTTTCGCATAGGTTTTACAGAAAAGTTCGATTCTCTTCTATTATATTTTTGTATTTGATATTTATTTATCTGATGAATATATTATTTATATTATTTTAGAACGAGATTAGGAGGAACAAATTCTTTTAGTCTTATAGATTATTTTTAATGTGCCATGTATTTCATAGTTCTTGTAAAAAAATATGGCATGATCACATAATCCAATCAATTTATGATCTAAGCTTTAATTATTGATATCTAGATTGTTGTCTAAATTTTGCCCCCTTAAAATTACAACAATTGAAAATGTTATACAAGCTAATGTTAGTATATATAAAAATTATCACAAATATATATCAATGCTAAGTTAAGAAAAAAAATACAAAAATCGGGTTGAAGCATCTCTAGTCAAATATATTATATTTGCATATATATATTTATTTAAGATAAGGTACACATGCAAAATATGTACACTAAACTAGTAATAATAAAAAATATGAATCTTAGACTTGTTGGTCAACACCTCTCACTTGAATTTGGTAATCAGCAAACCAAGGCTCATTAGCTAACTAACCAAAATTAAATACTCGTTCGGTGATTTTTTTTTTTATGTTTTCACATATATTAAAAAAATTACCTTTTAATATTAATTAGCAATATAATTAATCATTTTAACCTTACTATCTCACATAAACACTCCTAACACATATTCCAACACTATTTACTCCAAAGACAATGTAGGAAAAACACCATTAAATCATTCTTGAAATCCGAGAAAATCACTTATTTTAAACTATAAAAAAAAAACTAAAAAATCACTTATTTTGGACCGAGGGATATAATATTTCACCCCACGAAACTATACTTTTGACCAATAATTTTAGGGCTTTCCGCTATAATACAAAACCAGGCACAATTGGTTTTGGTTTCAAATCAGCCGCTTTTTTCTTACTTCCAGGTGACTTCCAGCTTGTAATTAAGTTTCATTTTGGAAAGGCTTTTATTTTTATCCAAACACACGAGTACGTGGAACTAAATTTACGTGAAAATAAATAAATGACATGTTAATAAAAATAATCTTTAAAAGGTTCACATCTCCTTCCTTTACGAGCATCTCCGATCCAAAATAAGTAATTTTTTTGATATTTTCACACATATTAAAAAAGTCATTTTTAGCATTAATTAGCAATAGAATTGACCATTTTAACCTTACTATCTCACATAAATACTCCCAACACATATTCAAATATTATTTAATTCAAGTACAATGTAGGAAAAACATCATTAAGTCATTCTTGAAATCTGAAAAAATCACTTATTTTGGACAAAAAAACACCAAAAAATTCACATATTTTGGACAGAAGGAGTACTCTCCATCTTTTGTTCATTATACTAAAAAATATTTTCATTTTACTCATCCCTGTACTAAATCATCAAGGCTGTGTTACCCTTATGATTAATTGTTGATTTTCAAAATTATTCTCAAGACTTTTGACCAATTGATAATTATATATTCGACAGTTCTATACCCTTTACTCTTCTGTTTCCTGAGTTCGCATAATTCATACTGAAAGTGTGAATCTACAATGTCTTCTTCATTGGCTGCACTCAGTTCTAGCCACTTCAATGGAGCTTCTTCCCTTTGGAAAATTCAGGTTAAGTACAGCAATCTAAATGCTCAATTTTGATCCTCATTCATTTAATTCCAATCCCAAAATTAGTTAGGGTTAGCTTTATGAAATTTACCTTTCTATTTTTCCTGCTTTCTGATTAATGAAGCGATTTGCAGGAGGAACTGAAGGTTAGTAAGGTTGGGAATTTCAGAATAAGAGCTACATCGATGGCGACATCATCACCAGCGCAAGGCTTGCAGTTTGGGGAGGGTAAAGCTAACAAGTTGGACAAATTGCGTATTGGTGTGCTTGGAGCTAGTGGTTACACTGGTACTGAGGTCTGTACAATTTAGTCTTGCTCTTTGTCCAATGGCCCCGCTTCAGTTTATTGTTCAATTTGTAACTGTTGGTTCTGTGAATTTTGATAACAAATAAGCCTGCAAATAAGTCTTAAAGCTATACTTTTTGAACATAATCCGACATTATGCTTGTAAGACGATGTCTGATAAATGTCTATTTTACTTGTGCACTAAGATTTCAGTACTTCCTCTGTTTCAGTTTATGTTAATCTATTTGACTCGGCACCGATTTTAAGAAAAAAGGAAGACTTTTGACATGTGCGCTCTTGAAAATGTTACACCATTTGGGTGGTTATGAAAACTTCTCGCTGAAGATAATAATGGACACCTAAAATTGAAGAGTTCAAACTAAAAAGGACATATGTTTACATAAATTGAAACAGAGTGAGTAGTTGTTTGTCGCCATTCATTGTTTCTTTTCATTACATTTGAAAACATAAGTTTTTTTAGCAATTCAAAAAATTGAAGTGCAAAATTGGCACTTTGTAGAGATTGCTTCTTGCCCTTATTTTATTTTATCCATCTTATATGCTTTCTGAAAATTGCTATCATCTTAGCAAGAGCTACATGTTGCCCTAATACTTTTTTAAACTAAGCTCAATAAACATGCTTAGATGTAAAATCGAAAAAAGATCATTTTTAAGACAAACTCTGATTTTGGTCAATGAGGAACTGGAGCATTGTTTGAGACAATGTTATCAAAGGCGAGAAGCTCAAAAAACCTCTAAGGTCTGTTGGGACCTTAAGCGCAAAGAGAAAATGAAGTGTGTGTTTAATGAAGAAAGACGCAAATGGAGAAAGCTACAATATATGCGTGAAATCCATGACTAATATCTTTAGGCATAAATACCAAATATATGGATACAAAAATTGAAGAAAATTTACGATAAAGTGAAATATCAATTGTTTAATTTTGTTCTCTTCTATCCTTATGCTCATTGGCAAGGAAAAGTACGCCTTAGAGCCTTGATGACAACAATGAAGCGTCCCCTAAGAAAGGAGAAGCACTCAAAATGTTTTGAGCCTCGCTTCAGGACTTAACCGCGCGTTTGATAACACGCACTCTGCTAATGTAGCTGTTATGAACTTGGCTTGTGCAAGGTTTGTGGTTTACGCCACGATGGGAAAGTAACCTTTGCCACTACATTGCTGATCGTCATGTGCTGTTAAAACAACCAAGGTAGTTTAAATGGTTCCTAATATTTAGGAGGACAAGTTGCTTTTCTTGCTATAATGTTTTCAAAGAGATTAAACATGGTGAAATTTATCAAGGAACGATATGGAAAATGGACCTTCAGTTTCTTCTTAAAATTTGTCTGGATAGTCAAGTCGTTTTTGGAGATCTTACATAGTGGAAGAAGATACTTATTATTCTAAATCGTGATATACTCGAGAGGATAGTTTTTACCCATGAGCATTATAATTATGTGTTATGTGCGGGATAATGATTAGAAAAAGTTACACATTATGTATGGGATGAAAACTCTTTGAAGATAAATGAGATAATAATCTTTTCCCCCATTTTAATTTAACTGAAGGACCCAATATGGCTAAAATGTTAATGGTGCTTTTCTGTACCCATTTATCCAGGTAAGTTAATGTTCTCCTTCTGCAGTGCGTGCTATCATGTCATTTTGGGTGCTTTTGCTTGGTTACATTATGCTCTTGTTTTCATATATCATTAGATGTATCACGACCATCCCTCTATTCTATGATTTTCGCTTTACAAGTGTAAAACTCGTTGCAGATTATCAGACTCCTGGCAAATCATCCACATTTTCAGATAACTTTGATGACCGCTGACAGGAAAGCTGGCCAATCAATAGAATCGGTTTTTCCTCACCTAGTCACACAAGTATGGATATTCATATTCACATACTTCTATTCTTTCTTATGCTTTTTGGAATTTGAATTGATTTTATATAGGACCCAAAAGTATTAATTTTACTTCCTCTATATTTTTTGTGCATTTTCAATTTAGACCATGAAGTATTAATTTTACGTCCTCTATATCTTTTCCTTATCAACCATTCCCCTTCAGGATCTTCCGAGTCTGGTTGCTGTTAAGGATGCAGATTTCTCTGCTGTGGATGCTGTATTTTGTTGTTTGCCACATGGTACAACTCAGGTTTGTAGCAATTTCATATCTCAGATTTCCCAAAATCGATCAGCTTCTTATCAAAGGAAGATTAGTCTCACTTTGCGTATCATAAATTCTAGTGGATATCTTGAGACTTGTATTTAAGTTTTTAGTTTTTTTTAATTAGTTACATTTTGCAGGAAATTATCAAAAGTCTTCCCACAAATCTAAAGATTGTTGATCTTTCTGCGGTATACATTCAGATTATACTTCAGTTATACTTCTTTGCATCTCAAAAAATTTCTATATTTACTGTCATCATCATGGTCATGTAGGACTTCAGATTGCGAGATATTGCTGAGTATGAGGAATGGTATGGCCAGCCTCACAAAGCAACAACTTTGCAGGTAGAGTAGTCGAATTCTTCTCTCCCTCGTTCCAGAAAAATGAAAAAATAAAAGGAACTTCATGTTTGATACAAATATATAGTGTTATATGAAGGTTTACAACCAGAGTCCTAACCAGAAAATTTGGAGTATCATATGCGGAAATGAGAGAATTCTTTCATTAGTTCTCCTCCAATTATCTTCTTGTGGCCAATATAAGCTCAGCAGTTTGAATGAGTATTCTGTTGACTGATGCAGCAAGAAGCAGTCTATGGCTTGACTGAGATTTCGAGGAGAGAAATTCAAAGTGCTCGTCTGGTTGCAAATCCTGGCTGTTATCCGACATCTGTTCAACTTCCTCTTATTCCCTTGATAAAGGTTTGCATCTAAGTTGAAAGCCAAAGCGTATCTTTATTGCCTGCATTGTGAGTTTGTCAAGATTTCTTGACAATGGAAGTATCTGGTTATATAGGCCTCCTTTGTTGGAAAATCTGAAATTTGAAAGATTTCTTTGACTCTCCTATTAAATATATATATATATATATATATATATATATATATATATATATATATATATATATATATATATATATATATAGATAGAGAGATTTTTTATTTTTTTATTTTAAAATAATGTTAAAAGTCCAATTTGAAACTACTTCCCAATTTGAATTAATAATTCATTATTTTATTTTATAATATTATTTTAAAACTCCAACTTGAAACTACTTCCCGATTTGAATGGGTAGTTTTTCTTCTCTTTTTTCATTTTTTTGTTGATAATTTTTTTTTGCTTTTTATTTTTGATAAGTTTAATTGATCATCTGTAATTAATAATTGGCTGGTTTAATGGATAACATGGTCGGGCTTGCCTAGCATTGTGTTGGGCGCCATCACGACCGGGGTTTGGGTTGGGACAATCGGCCTAAGCCACACATTCTAAAATTATAAGAAGAAAATAAGCTTCTCGGTAATAACCTTTATTGGCCTTCATCTCATAGTTTTACTTAAGTCCCTTTTAACCTTTAAAATCTCCAATCTATAACAATATTCAATGCATCCGTAATCAAAAGCAAGTTTGAAACATCCTAGGTAAGAAATTTCAATGTTTGTGTACATTTTTTCGTTGTCCAGAAGCCCATTTTTATAACAGATACCAATTGAACCAGTACCTGATTAAATTTTAAGTTGCTAATATAGGTGAACTAGAAGGTCTGTCTTGTAGAAAGTGCCTTTGACTAGTCGGTTTTGTTGTTCTTCCAGTTTCTGATATCCTAGATTGATCCAATTTCCATTAAATGTGCATTCATGAGTGTCTGCTACAATTTTCTGAAAATCTTATGATCCTTCTTTCTTGAGAAAAATGGCTTTTACTTGTGTCAATCTTGATTCTGAATTAGCAAGATATTCCTTGATAAGCTGAGGGATGCCAGTTCCTTTTACTCGGTAAAATAGTTGTCCCATATGCCAGCTTGTTCTACAAAATGTAACTAAAGATGGCCTTTTATAATTTGAACACATGTTTTTTTTTTGCCTTGCTGTTAGCTTAAGGTGCTTGATGCACAGATGCTATAGTGCTCATGCTAATGTATTTAGTTTTTCCTTTCCTTTATTTTGGTCCATGGCTCACTCTTGGTTGATTCTGCCTCTGCCTTTATTATTGCAGTCCAATCTCATTGAAGTAAGAAACATAATTATCGACTCAAAATCTGGTGTTAGTGGAGCAGGTTTGTACTTTTTTGTAACATTTCCTTGTCATGCCAGCCACTTGTACTACTTTAGCAGTAGTAACCAGCTTCTCATACTTTATCTTGAAGGTCGTGCTGCAAAGGAGGCAAATCTGTTCACTGAAATAGCTGAAGGAATACGTTCTTATGGTATAACCAGACATAGGCATGGTCAGTAATCCCTTTCAGCTATGCACATATTGAATTGTTTTAGTTACTGTTTCTTAATTTCTTAAATGGAGAAATTATGAAGTTAAGTGCTATATTAAGATTACTAAATATTGACATATCATCTCACCCCAACATGATACTCTATCAGACCAATGAAGGTTGAACCAACATGATACTCTACCGGAATTACTAATGCTCTTTTGTTTTTGTTTTTGTTGTTGCTTTCCCTTTCCTTCTCTAAGCCGAGGGTCGATTGGAAACAGCCTCTTTACCCTTTTGGGTAGGGGTAAGGCTTGTCTACATATTACCCTCCCCAGACCCCACCTTGTGGGACTATACTGGGTAGTAGTTGTTGTTGTTGTATAAAAGATATTTTAAGAATTTATAAATTTAAAAAAAGAAAAAAGAAAAATTCATCTGGCTTTTGAAATAGCAATAACATGATTCTTTCTTAGAATTGTGGAAATAGTATTTTGCTGTAAAATGAAAGACTATTATTAACCCATTACACTTGGATCAGATCACGTCAAACACAATAATTATTATTTGATAAATACGACGTTTTGTTTTGTAATCGACTTTAGTTTAGAGGTAATTCGTATATCGGAGAAACACTAAGGCTTTTAACTTAATTGTATTAGTTGAGTGGCTTTGTTTCTGCATGAAGTTCAATTGCTTATGTCTTCTGTTTTTATAATGTGGTATACCTCAAGTTTTCAAAAAGTTAGCGAAATGGGTAGTTCATTGCGGACAAAAATTCCATTCTCCTGAGTTTTGCTTAGGAAAAATCTTATCAAGTGTAATTTATACAATTAAGAGTTCTGGTTTTGTTCACAGTGCCAGAGATCGAACAAGGATTATCAGAAGCTGCAAATTCAAAGGTTACTGTTAGCTTCACTCCACATCTTATGCCAATGGTAATAGCTGAACCCTCTTCAAGCTTGTCTAGTTTGCACTGCTCAGCAGGTCCTCCTCTTAGGCTGTGTTTTTATCTACATTACTCTCTATTCTACAGAGCCGTGGTATGCAATCGACTATATATGTGGAAATGGCTCCAGGGGTGACAACTCAGGATTTGAAAGATCAACTTGTTAACTACTATGAGGTATGAACTTTCAGCTGCATGATCTGGGTAGCGATTAATTCTTGGATTTCATTACCATTTTTGTTTCTGTACTTCAGCCCGATAGTAACTCCGTTTCTCCAGTTAGTAAAATCCCAAATCCATTTCTGTTCTCAATGTATTCTATGGTTGCGTATGATGTCACATCCCAAGTTTTCTTTTTTCCTTCTCAAATTAGGAAGAGTTTTCAGTTTGTTAAAAGAGGGAGCATGTGGCTTCATGCTAGTCACTGACTCTTAGATACATTTTGTAGTTGTAACTTTTGACAAGAGGTCTTCTTGTAATTGTGAGAAACCTGAAGGAGTCCACGTAATCTATCTTTGTGCAAAGACTACACTTATATTAAATTGTTTGTTATACATCTGAAGGCAGAAATTTAAAAGTTTTTACTGAATCGGAATAAGAAATGATTGTTGTCTAAGAAGGTCGATAAAAGAAAGGTAAACTTGGGGTTTTAATTTGCTAAAGCTAAAATTACCAAGCTCGGTGATATCTTAGCTGTGGGTGATTAAAGCTGCATTTTTTTAGATCTTATGGTCAATGACCACCTAAATGCTTTGATGCTTTAATTTTTTAGAGAAGTATGACTAGTCTGTTTCTTCATTATGTCTGCCTCAGACAAATGTAATTAAAGCTTAGTCTGGATCAAGCCAATTCTTTCAACTAGCCATGCATGAATAATCTGACAGCTGATCTCCCCTTATAAGTACTGTTGCTAAAAGAAGTTGCACTCAGATCTCAAGTCTCATCTTTCCAGTTTGACCGCAATAGCATGGCTCGAATTAGTAGCAACACATATAACACTTCATATAGCTGACGCCAACGAGTGTTGGGATTGTGACATAGTTGTTGTATATAACATTTCACCCCACCAAAAGATATCTGTTTGCAAGAGGAGGAGACTAATCCTGTCATCTTTAGAGTCCAAGATAAGTAGTTATGATATACTCTTTAGGCCTGATATATGAATGTATTTCACCTTCTCCAGCATGAAAAATTTGTGGTGTTGCTGAAGAACAAAGAAGTTCCCTATACGCGACATGTTACGGGGTCAAATTACTGCCTCATGAATGTATTTCCAGACCGGATTCCTGGCAGAGCAATAATAGTATCTGTTGTAAGTTTTGCATCATTGTTTTTTATAGATTGCATGTGATATTTTGGTTAGATTTGGTGTTACTTACTAAATTTAAACTCCCAATTACCTTTTGTAGATTGATAATCTTGTTAAGGGAGCTTCTGGTCAAGCCTTGCAGAATCTTAACTTAATGATGGGACTTCCAGAGAACTTAGGACTCAGTTCTTTGCCTTTGTTTCCTTAGGATATATTTGTGGTTTGATCCTCCTGATCTGTTAAGGTAAAAGCTCTTCATCTAGCAATTGCTTTCTGCAAAATGGTAATGAGCCAGTTGTCATCAACATGCTATGTTTATCAATGCCACCTCCTTTGACTTTCTTGTTCTCTCTCTCTCTCATTGTACCTGAATAAAGAAAAGAAAAAAAAAGGAGAATCTATAATGTAGCGTGAAATGTTTCTGAATAGTCCTTTGAGGTGACAGGAGTATGTAGTGGCACAAATAAAATTCGGCCAGTTGTTCTGCATCAGTTATTTTCTCTAATTAACAAAATAATTATTTTCCTCGTTCTCTATTTTTCTTATGTCCTTGTAATTTGCATTAGGTTTTACGTAGCATATTGATGGGTCAAATGCTGTATCTGATGCTCAAATTCAAGTTTCAACTTCAGATATTTACTTTTTGTCCATACTCTGCTCTACCAAGAACTGAGTGTTTCCTAGCTAATCTAATCATTGAGAGCAAAAATGTTGTGAAGAGCCCTATAAACTCTTTGGTTAAGTTACAATTCCTAATTATTTTCAACGAATGAGCACTACTTGGAATGTGTATGTCGTCATCCTTGAAAGGCAGTTATGAACTTCTATTGAGATTTGTGTTTCCGTTTGTTTGACATTACACGACAGTAATGCTCCTTCATTCTTTCTTACAGGTATTTGTGAAGTCTTATTATTTTCCACAAGGAAAAACTGCTTCAAGATTTTTGTGGAAGAGTTTTGTTTGCTGCTTTTGTAATTGCTGTAGAAATATTCCCGTGTATCCTGGTGTAGTTTTCTGATGTATCCTTACATTTATGCTTCAGCAGGAAATTATGTGCCATAGATAAAGTTGACCAGGGGGTGGATATGCGATCCCGGGGCTGGCAACAAACTTGAATAAAACTAAATAGTTGATATGGAAATCTTTGGGAAAAGTTAGCTTTATGTTCTGGTGAAGGACTAATAATTGATCTCTTTTCAGCTAGTTCTGGTGGGCTCTTCCACCAGTGAGACAAAGCTCTGTAAACTCGAAATTTTGTCAGAACACTTCCCCTTCTTGGTGTAGGGTCTTAATATGCTGAAAAATATTTATTCGCACCTTAGTGTTATACAAACTATATAGTTAATCATTGTTAAGTGAAGTAATAAGGTAAAACTGCACTACAATTAATTACGGCTAAGCGATAGAAGTGTGTAAAAGATACATGTCATGTATATATTTCAAACAGTGTTTATGCGAAACTACTTAGTTAATTATCTCAACTTTGAAAATTTATCCCCCTTAAAAAGTCCCAGTCTCAGTTATTTAACGTTTTTATATTTTTCGTAATTTAAATTTATGGGTGTGTTTGGTATGAAGGTCCAATTTTTCCATGTTTGGTTGGCTTGAATGTTTTGGAAAACATTTTCCTTATCAATTCATTTTCCTCCAATTGGAGGAAAATGTTTTCCTTATCAAAAGAAGGGAAAATATTTTTCAAAGCTCCTTCTCAACATTTATCACCCTTACCCCAATTCACCACACCCCATCCCCCAAAAAAGTTATATTTTTCTTTTTTTTCTTTTTTTTTTAAATTTCAGTTTTTCCATCCACACTACTACCCCTTCACCACCACCCATCGAAAAAAAATATTTTTTTACCTTAATTTTTTTTTTTGCAATTTCAAATTTCTGTTCTTTTTATTTTTCTACACCACCCAGCCCCCACCCTACCCCCTAACCCCTACCCCTCCCCCAAAAATTATTTTTTTATCTCAATTTTTTTTTTTGCAATTATTTCTTCTTTTTATTTTTCTGCACCACCCAGCCCCCTACTTCCCCCCACAAAAAAAAAATATTTTTTTTTGAAATTTCAAATTTCTATTTTTTTTCGTTTTTACTGCCCCCTATCCCCGCTCCCACCCTCTGCCCCCCCTAAAATTAAAATATATTCAGTTTTTAATTTTATTATTTATCGATTTAAAGATTCAAAATTTTACAAGTTCCAAAATTATGAGTTTGGAGGTTTATGTGTTTGGAAGTTTACGGGTCTAAAAATTATAAAGTTTACGGGTTCGAAAAATGCGGTTTTTGCGTTAAAAAATAAAGCATCACCACTAGCTCCTTTAGATTGTGTCAATTTTTAGAGACTTATGGAAGAAGTGGGGGGAGGTGGGAGGGGAGGGTGAGGAGAGTTGCATAAAAAATATTTTTCTAAAAAAATCATTTTCTACTCTCTAACCAAACAATAGAAAATATTTTCCGGAAAATATTTTCCACTTACCAACCAAACAAAAGAAAATAAGTGATAAAACCACTCATTTTCCATGAAAACATTTTCCATGGAAAACATTTTCCTTCGTACCAAACACACCCTATATTGTAATATTTTTCTTCGGCTCTGAAGTACTTGCTTCCATTGTCTCTTTATCTTGTTGCTATTGTTTTTTATGGCTTCACTTTTATTGTTCTTGTACCGAGTATTTTTCAAAAACAACCTCTCTACCTTTATAAAGTAGGGATAAGGTCTGTGTGCACATTACTTTTTCGAGATTTTACTTGCAGAATTTTACTAGGTTGTTTTTGTTATTGTTTGAAGTACTGGAAAATTGCCATCGTCCTTTAGTGGAACTGATTTTCTTCCAACCGTTAATGGAACTGATTTATTCCTTATCAGTTTATGCATAGTCTATTTGTTTCGTGAAAATTTACCTGTTTGAATTGTAATTTTTCTTAATTTTGTTGACATGCCAATAATCTAAATCGTAAATCTTAATTGAGACGTGTTCTAAATTGTTAGAAATGTTCTTTTCTCTTTTGCAGATTCACATTGTCCCTTTTGAATGTTCTTTTATTTTATTCAAGAATTGCATATTAGTGACTGAAATTTAATTTCTCCAGTTGACATATAAACCATAATTGGTGTTTATGAAGCTTGTCCAAAATTAAGAAACTTTGCTATAGCTATAATGCGGATAATGAAGTTGTGTTGTTGAAAGAGCGGCTATAGTTTCTATTTGGCTAGAATTCGGATAATGTATACGTAAGTAAGATTTATTTCGGTGCTTTCTATGTTGGGAATAAACCCCCACAGAAATAATATTCACGGTAATAAAAGCGGAATAATAATATAGCACCGGGATACGGTAATTAACAAGAATAAAAGAGTAATAACGACACCAATAATTTTACGTGGAAAACCCTTCTGAATAAGGGAAAAAATCACGACTCCGAGAGGAGCAACTGATATCACTATAGTAAGGATTATACAATTTGTAGGCTCGGGTAAAATACTACAATGACCACTACAACACTCAAATGAAATAACCCTCTTTTGATATTCTCACCTCATTACAATATCGCTCAATCTCTATTTTTGTCACAGACTATTTGTTATACCCTGTCTGTGAAGCCTCACTCTTTCTTTCTAACTCTTAGATGTATTTCCTCTGAGATTGGTGATATGAAAAATGTGAGCCGAAGCTCTCATTTTATAGGCAAAGTATCGCCTACCACACTTGACATTTTTTCATCTGCAGCCTGATACATTTGACAGAAGAAAAAAAACGCGGGCTGCTGCCAACTTTGAACAAAGAAAAAGGAACCAACAAAGGAAGAAACATCTTCCTTAATTAATGGGGATGGACCCCACAAATCTCCCCCGCCAGTCCCATTCACCTGAAGGAGGTAACATCAGAGGTGCTAGTTTGAGTGTATGCTGACAAGTTCTTCGCAAAGCTCGAACTTGTCTCTTGGTACTACCTTGGTTAGCATATCCGCAGAATTTTCACTTGTGTGAATCTTGTTGACCTGTAAAGATTCGTTCTCCACCTGCTCACGAATCCAATGATATCTCACATCTATCTGTTTGGTTCTCGCATGGTACATAGAGTTCTTGCTAAGGTCTATTGCACTTTGACTGTCACAATAGACGACATACTCCTTGTGATTCAATCCAAGCTCTTGAAGGAACCTTTTGAGCCATATCATCTCCTTGCTAGTTTCTGTAGCGGCAATGTACTCTGCTTTAGTTGTTGAAAGTGCAATACACTTTTGTAACTTAGACTGCCATGATATAGCTCCCCCTGAAAATGTAAACAAATATCCAGTAGTGGATTTTCTGTTGTCAATGTCACCCGCCATATCAGCATCTGTATAGCCCTTCAAGATTGGATCAGATCCTCCAAAGCACAAACAATCTCCCGTGGTACCTCTCAGGTACCTGAGTATCCACTTGACTGCTTCCTAATGTTCCTTTCCAGGATTTTCAAGAAACCTGCTGACAACACCAACTACGTGAGCAATATCAGGTCTAGTACATACCATTGCATACATCAAGCTTCCGACTGCTGAAGAATAAGGAACACTAGCCATGTTCCCTTTCTCCTCTATTGTTATAGGACACATCTTTTTGCTCAACTTTAGATGACTAGCAAGAGGTGTGCTGACTGGCTTAGCATTCTTCATGTTGAAGCGTTCGAGTACACGTTCAATGTACTTCTCCTGAGATAGCCACAACCTTCTACTTGTTCTCTCTCGAACTATCTTCATCCCTAGAATTTGTTATGCTGGACCCAAGTCCTTCATATCAAATGACTTGGACAGATCTCCCTTCAACTTTTCTATCAGTCCCTTGTCTTTTCCTACAATTAACATGTCATCCACATACAACAACAACATAATAAAATTATTCTCAAAAAATCTTTTGAAGTATACACATGGATCAGAATAGGTCTTTAGGTATGTTTGACTTTTCATGAATGAGTCAAACTTCATGTACCATTGCCTTGGTGCCTGCTTCAATCCATAAAGACTCTTATTCAATTTGCACACCATGTGTTTCTTTCCAGCTACATCAAATCCTTCTGGCTGCTCCATATAAATCTCCTCTTCTAAATCTCCATGAAGAAATGCAGTTTTCACATCCAACTGCTCCACTTCAATATCTAGGCTAGCCGCTAAGCTCAAAATTGTTCGAATAGAAGTCATTTTGACAACAGGTGAGAAAATTTCATCAAAATCAATACCTTTCTTCTGTTCGAAGCCTTTAACGACCAATCAAGCTTTGTATCTCACCAGCTTTCCATTTCCATCTTTCTTGAGTTTAAAGACCCAGTTGCATTTGAGTGGTCTATTACCCTTTAGAAGTTCAACCAGCTTGTACGTGCCATTTTTCTGTAGAGATTCCATCACTTCTTGCATAGCTTTCATCCATTGGTTCTTTTCTGGATGGGATATCACCTCCTTAAGAATTTCTGGCTCCCCCTCATCACTAATGAGGACATACTCTGTAGAAGGGTACCTGCATGATTCTATCCTTGGTCTCTCTGATCTCCTCAGAGGTTGAGGTTGTTCTTCTTCCTGAGTAGGGTGCTCCATTTCCTCGACACCTTCATCAAGTTGCGGTGCTCCATTTCCTCGACACCTTCATCAAGTTGCTCCCCCTAATCAATAACCTCACCAGGTTGCTCCCCCTGATCGGAAACCTCTTCGGTCGTACTTTCTGCACTTGTGGGATTGTTAGAAGTAGAAGGAACAGTAAAAAGATTAGGAATTGTACCATTCTTTGTTTTTTCTGACATATCAGCAACAATTCCAACTTCACTTTCTCAAAAGACTACATCTCTGCTTCTGATGATCTTCTTCTTTACAGGATCCCACAATTTGTACCCGAACTCTTCATCTCCATATCCGATAAATATGCAGGGAACAGATTTATCATCCAACTTTGTTCTTTGCTCTTTTGGTACATGTGCAAAAGCTCTGCAACCGAACACCTTCAAATGCGAGTAGGACACCTCCTTGTTGGTCCAAACTCTCTGTGGGATGTAAAACTCGAATGGAAATGATGGACTTCTATTGATCAGGTAACACGCTGTCTGAACTGCTTCACCCCAGAATGACTTAGGTAGATTCTGAGCATGCTTCTCACCTTCTCCACAATGGTGCGGTTTGTCCTCTCGGCTATGCCATTGTGTTGTGGGGTTCCAGGAACTGTCTTTTCATGTTTGATCCCATGACTTGAAAATACTCTTCAAATTCCCTTGAAGTGTGCTCACCTCTATTGTCACTTCGGAGACGCTTTAGCTTTCGACCAGTCTCCCTTTCAACTAGAGCATGAAATTTCTGAAAAACTTGAAACACCTAATCTTTGGTTTTCAAAATATAAACCCATAATTTTCGTAAAACATCATCAATAAAAGTAACAAAATATTTATTACCGCCCATTGATTCAATTTCCATTGGGCTACAAACATCAGAGTATACTAAATCAAGTATATTCAATTTTCTTTCAGACGATGTCTGAAATGAGACTCTATGCTGCTTACCAAATAAACAGTAGTCACAAGGTTTTACCATTGTACCTTTGGCATAGAAATGAGTAATTTCTTGGCAAGAATCTGCAATCCCTTCTCGCTCATATGACCCATTCTTTTGTGCCACAAATGTCACGACCCGGATTTTCCCCCAACATCAGGATCGTGATGGCGCCTACTCGTGGTAGCTAGGCATGCCACTGTATTCATACTATCCTATTTTTAACACAGTTGTAATTAAATAAATGCGGAATACTTTATCGAAATAGAAACAACTAAATACAAAGTGAAAATCATACTGAATTCCTCTACCCAAGACGTGGAGTCACCAACTCACGAACTACTATGGAATACTACACATAAAAGTCTGAAGGAAATATATCACAATTCTGTTTGTCTCGGAACAAAGAGACTACAGCTAATAACATAAATAAAGAAAGAGACGCCGGGCCTGCGGACGCCTGCAAGCTACCTCGGTCTCAAATATGATTAGCTCCCACGCAATCGATTTACTGCTGCTGCTGCTCCTGATCGTAACCTGGACCTGTGCAAAAACGCACAGAAGTGTAGTATCAGCACAACCGACCCCATGTGCTGGTAAGTGCCTGGCCTATCCCGGCGAAGTAGTGACAAACCTAGGACCAGACACTCACATAAACCTGTGCAATTCAATATATATATATGTACCACAAAATAACAAGAAATAATCGAGTATTAACACAATAAGGAATATCTTAAAGAATTCAACAATTAACAACAGTTAATAATTTCACAAGGAAAAATAAAGTATAATGTTAACACAAGTAATATCAATTCAAGAAATAGCAAGCAGTTGCACGGAATCACCCTTCGTGCTTTTACTCTCATCCTCACCAAATAAACAAATAAAGTACACGGCATCACCCTTCGTGCTTTTACTCTCATCCTCACATCCATAGTACGGCATGATCCTTCGTACATGGTTCAATAACAGGGGGCACGACATGATCCTTCGTGCATAATCAATAAATAAACATGGCACGGCATTAACCTTCGTGCATAAATAAATAAACATGGCACGGCATCACCGTTCGTGCATTATCACTCTTCCTCACCCAAATAACAATCACAGTTAAGGGCAAAGAAAGAAACAATAATTCATAAACCGTCCCATCAAGGGCAATCAATAATTATCTTCACAACAAGTCCCAACAAGGGAGAACAATAACAATTCATCTATAATATATCTCAAAATAATCATTTTCCAATGACTCACGGTCATACTAGACGCCAATGTATGGATGCTCGTCACCACAGCCCATACACCGCACTCGATCACATAACACATAACACATAATCCTATTCCCTCAAGCTAGGATAGAACAAACACTTACCTCGAATGCTTATGAACAATTCAATCCGTGGAAATGTCTTTTCTTTCAATTTGGCTCCAATCCAACCGTATCTATACACAATTGATTTAGTATCATCAATTCTACTCAACAAACTAATTCTTAAGACCAAATACAAATTTTACAACATTCTGCCCGGAAGAGTAAATTTCAACCCCGGGCCCACATGGTCGGAATTCGGGGTTAGGACCAAAATCCGGTTACCCATCCCCCACGAGTTCATGTATATGATTTGTTCCAAAATCGGACCTCAATTCGAGGTCCAATTCCCCAATTTATGAAAAACCCTATTTTCTAACAACAACAAGAATTCTACCATGAAAATCATTGATTTCTTATAAAAACATGTTTAATGATGCTAGGAATTGAAAGAATTAAGTAAAAAGTGACTTACAATCGTTTTGATGAAGAAGAAATCCTTGAAGAATCGCAAATGGGTGTTTTGTTTTTGTAAAATGTGAAGAAATGAGTGAAATTCGCGTTTTTCAGGTCTTTGTGATCGCATTTGCGAACATGGGTTCGCAATTGCGAACCCCAACCAATTTCTGGAGTTTGAAAAATAAGCTAAGGCTGGGAAGTTCGCATTTGCGAACATTTGTTCGCATTTGCGAACACTGGCAGACAAGGGAGTGTTCGCGTTTGCGAACTAATGTTCGCATTTGCGAACATAGGCTGAATAACGCAGTGTTCGCATTTGCGAACAATGGTTCGCATTTGCGAACCATGGCAGCATGGGAAATGTTCGCATTTGCGAACTTTTGTTCGCATTTGCGAACATAAGCAGGCACTGGGGACCTTCGCAAATGCGAACAATTGTTCGCATTTGCGAACAAGGCTGGCTTCGCATTTGCGATCAAGGTTCGCATTTGCGAGCCTTGCCTTACACTGTCCCCTTCGCAATTGCGAGAAATTCTTCGCAATTGCGAAGCCAACAACTGGGTGAAAAAAACCAGCAGTTCAAAATTCAGAATTTCATCCAACGGCCTATCAAATCTTTACCCGAGCCCCGGGCTCCAAACCAAACATGTACACAACCTCAAAAACACATTATGGACTTGTTTGTGCGATCATATCGCCAATATCACTTCGTTTTAATCAAATCAAGCCTCAAACTCATGATTTTCATACTTTTGATTTTCAAAACTTCTTAACTTGGAACTCAAGGTCCAAAACATCTCAAACGACATCCAAATTTCACCAAACTTTACAGAAATCACATATATAATATTTAAGACTTTTACCGGGCGTCGGAACCAAAATACGAGCCCGATACCAAGGTCAATTAATTTATTTCCTTTAATAATTACATCAAAAACAATTTCACATAAAAATTCATAACTTGGGCTCTAGGCCTTGGAATTCGACTCCGGACGCATGTCCAAGTCCCATATTTTTCTACGGACCTCTCGGGACCATCCAATCTCGGGTCCGGATCCGTTTACCAAAAATATTGACCGAAGTCAACCATATCAATATTAATATCATTTTTATCCAAATTTCTCATAGAATTCATATTTTCTATCACAAAATCTTTCCGGCTACATGCTCGGATTGTGCACGTAAATCGAGGCAACATAGAATGAGGTTTTCAAGGCCTCGGAAGCTCGAAATGATTAATTAAATAAGTGATGACCCTTTGGGTCGTCACAATCTCCACCTCTAAAACAACCGTTCGTCCTCGAACGGACAAAAGAAAGAAGTACCGTAGTCAGGAAACAAATGTGGGTAGCGGCTCCGCATATCAGACTCGGACTCCCAGGTCGATGCCTCAGGAGGCTGACCTCTCCACTGAACACGCACAAAAGGATAACTCTTCGACCTCAGCTGTCGAACCTGCCGGTCTAGAATAGCCACCGGCTCCTCCTCGTAGGATAGATCATTGTCCAATTGGACAGTACTGAAGTCTAATACATGTGTGAAGTCTAATACATGTGTGGGATAGTCGTGGTATCTCCGAAGCATAGATACATGAAAAACTGGATGCACGACTGATAAGCTAGGCGGCAAAGCTAATCTGTAAGCCACCCCTCCCACTCTGTCTAGAATCTCAAATGGACCAATATACCTAGGGCCGAGCTTGCCCTTCTTCCCGAACCTCATCACGCCCTTCATAGGCGACACTCGGAGCAATACTCGTTCACCAATCATGAAATGCACATCTCGAACCTTACGATCCGCATAAGTCTTCTGCCTGGACTGAGCTGAACGCAATCTCTCCTGAATAGTCTTGACCTTATCCAAGGCCTCCTGAACTAAGTCCGTACCCAACAACCGAGCCTCTCCCGGTTCAAACCATCCAACTGGTGATCGACATCGCCTACCATACAACGCCTCATACGGAGCCATCCGGATGCTAGATTGGTAGCTGTTATTGTAGGCGAACTCTGCTAATGGTAGAAACTGATCCCACGAGCCTCCGAAATCAATAACACAGGCTCGAAGCATGTCCTTAAGAATCTGAATAGTCCTCTCGGACTGGCCATCCGTCTGAGGATGAAATGATGTACTCAACTGAACCTAGGTGACTAACTCTTGTTGGACCGCTCTCCAGAACCGCGAGGTAAACTGCGTACCCCGATCAGAGATAATAGATACTGGCACTCCATGGAGACGAACAATCTCCCTAATGTAAACCTCAGCTAACCTCTCCGACGAGTAGGAGACAGTCATTGGAATAAAGTGTGCTGATTTGGTCAGCCTATCAACAATGACCCAAATAGCATCAAATTTCCTCCGAGTCAAAGGAAGTCCGGTAACGAAGTCCATAGTGATCCGCTCCCATTTCCACTCGGGAATTTCAATCCTCTGGAATACACCACCAGGTCTCTGGTGCTCATATTTCACCCGTTGACAATTTAGACACCGAGCGACATACGCAACGATATCTTTCTTCATTCTGCGCCACCAATAGTGCTGACGTAAGTCCTGGTACATCTTCGCGGCGCCTGGGTGAATAGAATACCGCGAACTGTGGGCCTTCGCTAAGATCAACTCTCGAATCCCTTCAACATTGGGCACACAAACTCGACCCTGCAATTTCAATACCCCATCATCATCTAGATTTACCTGTGTGGCACCTCCCCGCTGTACTGTATCTCTCAACTCACGCAAATGAGGATCATCAAATTGCCTCTCACGGATACGCTCTAATAAAGAAGAACGAGCGACCGTGCGGGCTAACACCCTGCTAGGCTCAGAAATGTCTAATCTCACGAACCGGTTGGCTAAGGCCTGAACATCTAGAGCTAATGGTCTCTGATTGACCGGAATATATGCAAGACTACCCATGCCGGCATACTTTCTACTCAATGCATCGGCCACCACATTGGCCTTACCTGGGTGATATAATATAGTAACATCATAGTCTTTTAGCAACTCTAACCATCTCCGCTGTCGTAGATTCAACTCCTTCTGTTTGAACAAGTATTGTAGGCTTTTGTGATCAGTGTACACCTCACATGTCACACCATATAGATAATGCCTCCAGATCTTTAAGGCATGAACCACTGCTGCTAACTCAAGATCATGAACTGGATAATTCTTCTCATGTATTTTTAATTGCCTCGAAGCATAAGCGATAACCTTACCATCCTGCATCAATACCACTCCAAGCCCTGTACGAGATGCGTCACAATAAACTGTATAAGGCCCTGTACCTGTAGGTAATATCAACACTGGTGCGGTGGTCAAGGCTGTCTTGAGCTTCGAAAGCTCGCCTCACACTCCTCTGACCACTGAAACTGGACACCCTTCTGGGTCAACCTGGTCATCGGGGATGCAATAGAAGAAAACCCCTCTACAAAACGACGGTAGTAACCTGCTAATCCCAAGAAACTCCGGATCTCAGTCACTGAAGCTGGTTGAGGCCAATTCTGGATTGCCTCAATTTTCTTTGGGTCTACCTGAATACCTTCCACTGATACAATGTGACCCAGAAATGATACCGAACTCAGCCAGAACTCACATTTAGAAAATTTGGCATATAGGTGGTTATCTTTCAGAGTCTGAAGAACCACTCTGAGGTGCTGCTCGTGCTCTTCCTGGCTGCGGGAATACACCAGGATGTCATCTATGAAGACTATCACGAACAGATCTAAGTAAGGCCTGAATACCCGATTCATCAACTCCATGAATGCTGCTGGGGCATTGGACAACCCGAAGGACATGACCAAGAACTCATAATGCCCATATCTAGAGCGAAAGGTCGTCTTAGGAATGTCAGCCGCCCTGATCTTCAGCTGATGGTAGCCTGACCTCAAGTCTATCTTAGAAAATACCCTCGCTCCCTGGAGCAGGTCAAACAAATCATCAATCCTCGGCAGTGGATATTTATTTTTGATAGTCACCTTGTTTAACTGCCGGTAATCAATACACATCCGCATCGATCCATCCTTCTTCTTTACAAATAATACAGGTGCTCCCCAGGGGGAAACACTGGGCCTGATAAAGCCCTTCTCAAGAAGGTCCTGCAACCTGATCTTTCAACTCTTTTAACTCCGGCGGGGCCATACGATAGGGTGGAATAGAGATGGGTTGAGTGCCCGGTGCCAAATCAATACAGAAATCAATATCCCTGTCGGGTGGCATGCCCGGCAGGTCTGAAGGAAAAACCTCCGGAAACTCCCGTGCAAAATGGAAGGAACTTCTGCGCTGGAATCACGAACATAAGCCAAATAAGCTAGACACCCCTTCTCGACCATACGTCGAGCCTTAACATAGGAAATAACGGTGCGAACGGAGTGGCTTGAGGTACCTTTCCACTCTAGTCGGGGTGATTCTGGCAAGGCTAAGGTCACCGTCTTAGCATGGCAATCAAGAATAGCATGGTATGGGGACAACCAGTCCATCCCCAATATGACATCAAAATCTACCATATCCAAAAGCAACAGATCAACACGGGTCTCAAGACCCCCAAATATAACTACGCACGAACGGTGCACCCGATCGACTACAATGGAGTCACCCACTGGTGTAGCCACATAAACTGGAATATCCAGAGCATAGCTGGGCACAGCCAAATACGGTGCGAAGTAGGAAGACACATAGGAATACGTAGATCCAGGGTCAAATAATACTGAAGCACCTCTGCCACACACAAGAATAGTACCCGTAATCACGGCATCTGATGCCTCTGCCTCTGGCCTGGCTGGTAAAGCATAGAATCGGGGATCTGCACCTCCCCTCTGAGCTGCGTCTCTAGGACGACCATCAACTGGCTGACCTCTACCTCTGGCCGGACGGTCTCCACCTCTACGGTCTCGACCTCCACCTCTATAATCTCTACCCCCGCCTCTGGCTGGCTGGGCAGGCTGAGGGTCAGCTGGGGCCTGAATCATAGGACGAGGACCTCGCTGCTGAGAGTTGCCCGCTGCTATAGGGCAATTCCTGATAAAATGACCTGGGTCACCACAACCGTAGCAACTCTTGGACTGATAGGGCTGCTGGCCCTGACGACCCGAATGGCCTCCACGAACACTCTGAAGAGGCTGAGCATTAATAGGAGACTGGTCTGAATAATGCCCATGAGAACCGCGATCACCTGGTCCACCCTGTGAAGCCTGAAGGGCGGAATGAAAAGGCCTGGAGGACTGGCCTCTATCAAAGGATTCTCTGCTACCAGAGGAAGAAGCACCAAACCTACCCGAATGACGAGGCCTCTTATCCGAAGAATAACCGCCTCCTCTAGCGAGAGCCATCTCAACTCTGCGTGCTGCATTGGCTGCCTTCTGAAATGATATGTCACTCCCCACGCCCATAGCCATCTGGAGTCTAATCGGCTGATTAAGCCCATCTATAAACCTGCGGACCCTCTCCCGCTCCGTGGGAAGTATCACCACTGCATGACGAGCCAAGTCGATAAATCTCGTCTCATACTATGTAACTGTCATAGTGCCCTGATGGAGGCGCTCAAACTGCCTCCGAAGTACATCCCGCTGAGTAGCAAGGAGAAACTTCTCCATAAATAGTTCCGCAAACTGGTCCCATGACAAAGCTGGGGACCCTGCTGGTCGAGTCAAGCAATAATCTCTCCACCAAGTCTTGGCGGAACCTGCAAGTCTGAAGGTACAGAAGTCAACTCCGTTTGTCTCCACAATCCCCATAGTCTTGAGAATCTCATGGCAACTAAATAAAAAGTCCTGAGGATCCTCTGATGCGGCTCCACTGAATGTAGTGGTAAATAGCTTGGAGAACTGATCAAGCCTCCATAACGAATCAGAAGTCATGGCCGCTCCATCACCGGCATGAGCCGTGGTACCTGACTGAGTGGCCACAACTGGCTGAATTACTGGTGCCTGAGGCTGAGGAGCTACTGGCTCCGGAGTACGAGCAATAGGAGTCCGGGCCCCTCCTCCAGCCTGAGAAGTGGCTGGGGCAACTGATAATAAACCCGCTCCGGCAATGCTGTCCATGAATCCCGCTATTCTGACCAAAGCATCCCGGAGATCCGATGTAATTAAAGCCTCTCCTGGGACCTGAGCTGGGCCCACTGGAGCTGCTGGGACTGGAACCTCCTCGTCAATCTCAATATGAGGCTCCACCTCTGGAGTAGCTACCGGAGGCTGAGCTCTACCCCTACCACGGCCTCTGATACGGCCTTGGCCCCTGCCCCTCACGGGAGCTGCCTGGGGCTCGGGCTGCTGGTCAGCGGACGAAGAAGCGCGTGTCCTTACCATCTGCGAAAGGACAGAATAGAAATTCAATCAATAATTGAGGAACAAGTCGCACGACAAGAAAGAACAAATGAGAGACTCTTTCCTAACTCAATAGACTCTGGAGGACAAGTACGGACGTCTCCGTACCTACCTCTCAAACTCTACTAAGCTTGTTCGTGAGTGGTGAGACCTATGTAACCTAGAGCTCTGATACCAACTTGTCACGACCCGGATTTTTCCCCAACATCGGGATCGTGATGGCGCCTACTCGTGGTAGCTAGGCAAGCCACTGTATTCATACTATCCTATTTTTAACACAATTGTAATTAAATAAATGCGGAATACTTTATCGAAATAGAAACAACTAAATACAAAGTGAAAATCATACTGAATTCCTCTACCCAAGACGTGGAGTCACCAACTCACGAACTACTATGGAATACTACACATAAAAGTCTGAAGGAAATATAACATAATTCTGTTTGCCTCGGAACAAAGAGACTACAGCTAATAACATAAATAAAGAAAGAGACGCCGGGCCTGCGGACGCCTGGAAGCTACCTCGGTCTCAAATATGATTAGCTCCCATGCAATCGATTTACTGCTGCTGCTGCTCCTGATCGTAACCTGGACCTGTGCAAAAACGCACAGAAGTGTAGTATCAGCACAACCGACCCCATGTGCTGGTAAGTGCCCGGCCTATCCCGGCGAAGTAGTGACAAGCCTAGGACCAGACACCCACATAAACCTGTGCAATTCAATATATATATATGTACCACAAAATAACAAGAAATAATCGAGTATTAACACAATAAAGAATATCTTAAAGAATTCAACAATTAACAACAGTTAATAATTTCACAAGGAAAAACAAAGTATAATGTTAACACAAGTAATATCAATTCAAGAAATAGCAAGCAGTTGCACGGCATCACCCTTCGTGCTTTTACTCTCATCCTCACCAAATAAACAAATAAAGTACACGGCATCACCCTTCGTTCTTTTACTCTCATCCTCACATCCATAGTACGGCATGATCCTTCGTACATGGTTCAATAACAGGGCACGGCATGATCCTTCGTGCATAATCAATAAATAAACATGGCACGACATTAACCTTCGTGCATAAATAAATAAACATGGCACGGCATCACCCTTCATGCATTATCACTCTTCCTCACCCAAATAACAATCACGGTTAAGGGCAAAGAAAGAAACAGTAATTCATAAACCGTCCCATCAAGGGCAATCAATAATTATCTTCATAACAAGTCCCAACAAGGGAGAACAATAACAATTCATCTATAGTATATCTCAAAATAATCATTTTCCAACGACTCACGGTCATACTAGACGCCAGAGTGTATGGATGCTCGTCACCACAGCCCATACACCGCACTCGATCACATAACACATAACACATAATCCTATTCCCTCAAGCTAGGATTGAACAAACACTTACCTCGAATGCTTATGAACAATTCAATCCGTGGAAATGTCTTTTCTTTCAATTTGGCTCCAATCCAACCGTATCTATACACAATTGATTTAATATCATCAATTCTACTCAACAAACTTATTCTTAAGACCAAATACAAATTTTACAACATTCTGCCCGGAATAGTAAATTTCAACCCCGGGCCCACATGGTCGGAATTCGGGGTTAGGACCAAATTCCGGTTACCCATCCCCCCACGAGTTCATGTATATGATTTGTTCCAAAATCGGACCTCAATTCGAGGTCCAATTCCCCAATTTATGAAAAACCCTATTTTCTAACAACAACAAGAATTCTACCATGAAAATCATTGATTTCTTATAAAAACATGTTTAATGATGTTAGGAATTGAAATAATTAAGTAAAAAGTGACTTACAATCGTTTTGATGAAGAAGAAATCCTTGAAGAATCGCAAATGGGTGTTTTGTTTTTGTAAAATGTGAAGAAATGACTGAAATTCGTGTTTTTCAGGTCTCCGTGTTCGCATTTGCGAACATGGGTTCGCAATTGCGAACCCCGACCAATTTCTGGAGTTTGAAAAATAAGCTAAGGCTGGGAAGTTCGCATTTGCGAACATTTGTTCGCATTTGCGAACACTGGCAGTCAAAGGGATGTTCGCATTTGCGAACCAATGTTCGCATTTGCGAACACATGCTGTATAAGGCAGTGTTCGCATTTGCGAACAATGGTTCGCATTTGCGAACCAAGGCAATATGGGAAATGTTCGCATTTGCGAACTATTGTTCGCATTTGCGAACATAGGCAGCATTGGGGACCTTCGCAAATGCGAACAATTGTTCGCATTTGCGAACAAGGCTGGCTTCGCATTTGCGATCAAGGTTCGCATTTGCGAGCCTTGCCTTACACTGTCCCCTTCGCAATTGCGAGAAATTCTTCGCAATTGCGAAGCCAACAGCTGGGTGAAAAAAACCAGCAGTTCAAAATTCAGAATTTCATCCAACGGTCTATCAAATCTTTACCCGAGCCCCCCGAGCTCCAAACCAAACATGTACACAACCTCAAAAACACATTATGGACTTGTTCGTGCGATCATATCGCCAATATCACTTCGTTTTAATCAAATCAAGCCTCAAACTCATGATTTTCATACTTTTAATTTTCAAAACTTCTTAACTTGGAACTCAAGGTCCAAAACATCTCAAACGACATCCAAATGTCACTAAACTTTACATAAATCACATATATAATATTTAAGACTTGTACCGGGCGTCGGAACCAAAATACGAGCCCGATACCAAGGTCAATTAATTTATTTCCTTTAATAATTACATCAAAAACAATTTCACATAAAAATTCATAACTTGGGCTCTAGGCCTCGGAATTCGACTCCGGACGCATGTCCAAGTCCCATATTTTTCTACGGACCTCTCGGGACCATCCAATCTCGGGTCCGGATCCGTTTACCAAAAATGTTGACCGA
Source organism: Nicotiana noctiflora (assembly GCA_032618575.1). Lineage (NCBI taxonomy): Eukaryota > Viridiplantae > Streptophyta > Magnoliopsida > Solanales > Solanaceae > Nicotiana > Nicotiana noctiflora. The sequence goes on from JASVEL010009942.1 coordinate 191,343, forward strand.
AGTCAACCATATCAATATTAATATTATTTTATCCAAATTTCTCATAGAATTCATATTTTCTATCACAAAATCTTTCCGGCTACATGCTCGGATTGTGCACGTAAATCGAGGCAACATAGAATGAGGTTTTCAAGGCGTCAGAAGCTCGAAATGATTAATTAAATAAGTGATGACCCTTTGGGTCGTCACAACAAATCTGCAGAAATCCCATCTTGTGTTGCGTTTAATTCACCTTGGCATATTTCTGCATTTGTCTTGTACAACGTGCCACGAGCAACTCCCTTTGCAATCACTAATGATCCCTTAGTGAGTCTTCATTTTTTATTTTCAAAATAGTTCTCGTATCCATCTCGGTCTAAAACAATTCCCGAGATCAAGTTCATCCGCAAATCAGGTACATGCCGCACATCCTTTATAACCAATGTACATCCGACATTTGTCTTGACACAAATGTCACCAATCCCCGCAATCTTTGAGTAACTTGTGTTACCCATTCTCACAGTGCCGAAATCACCTGCTACATATCTGCAAAAAAGATCTCTTACCGGTGTGGCGAGGTAAGATGCCTCTGTGTCAACCACCCATTCCGACTCTGAACTTGACAGGTGCATGCATTCCTCTTCCTCATTTATAAAAAGGGCAACATTATCATTGTTTTGCACCATGGCAGCTGTGTTGTCGTCATTCTTCTGGCCACTGGTTTCACATTTGCCCTTCCTTGGATTTGGGCAATCCCTTTTGAAGTGACCTGGTTGATCACAGTTGTAGCATTTTCTGGTTATTGATTTGGATCGGTTCTTTGACTTCCCACGAGCTCCGAATCTACCATAGTTGCTTGAACTCCTTTGATAACTCTTGCCTCTACCTTCTGTGATGAGAGCCTGTCCTTGATTTTCAGGTTTTTTCCTCATTTTCTCATTGAGTAGAAGAGCCGATGTGACATCTTTCAACTCAATAGTAGTCTTACCATGTAGGATAGTTGTTGCCAAATTATCGTACGAAGATGGCAATGAGTTTAATAGCAATATGGCTTTATCTTCTTCCTCGATTTTCACTCTGAGGTTGGAAAGCTGTGTGATTAGTCCGTTAAATATATTTAAATGTGACAAAAAATTTATACCTTCACCCATGTGTAGGGCGTATAACTGCTTCTTCAGGTACAATTTATTTGTCAGCGTTTTGGACATGTATAGGCTTTCCAACCTTGTCCAAATTTCATGTGCAGTGACTTCATCAATGATGTTATTTACCACATCATCCGATAAGTGCAACCTGATTGCACTAGCAACTCTTTCATCCAAGTCAACCCAATCCTCAACTTTCATGGTATCAGGCTTTTTGGCATCATCATCTAGTACCTTGTGTAATCCTTGTTGGATGAGCAGATCCCTCATCCTTCTTTGCCATGTTGAGAAACCATTATCTCCGTTGAATTTTGCTACCTCGTACTTTACTCCAGTCATTTTTATTTTTCACCGAGTATAGTACTACCGACAGTGAGTAGTATTTCAGTGAACAAGCATAACCTGTGCTTTGATACCAGTTGTTGGGAATAAACCCCTACAGAAATACTATTCACGGTAATAAAAGCGGAATGATAATATAGCACCGAGATACGATAATTAACAAGAATAAAAGAGTAATAACGACACCAATAATTTTAAGTGGAAAACCCTTCTAAATAAGGGAAAAAACCACGACTCCGAGAGGAGAAACTGATATCACTATAGTAAGGATTATACACTTTGTAGGCCTGAGTAAAATACTATAATGACCACTACAACACTCAAAAGAAATAACCCTCTTTTGATATTCCCACCTCACTATAATATCGCTCACTCTCTATTTTTCTCACAGACTATTTTGTTATACCCTGTTTGTGAAGCCTCACTCTTTCTTTCTAACTCTCAGATGTATTTTCTCTGAGATCGATGATATGAAAAATGAGAGCAGAAGCTCTCATTTTATAATCAAAACATCGCCTACCACACTTGATATTTTTTCATCTGCAGCCTGATACATTTGACAAAAGAAAAAAAAACGTGGGCAGCTGCCAACTTTGAACAAAGAAAAAGGAACCAACAAAGGAAGAAACATCTTCCTTAATAATGGACCCTTCATTCTGAATATTTCTATGTTATTGCCCTTGAATTATTTGTCATATGTTACATGTAATTGAACCATGCTTTCTTTTGTTTATTCAAGAATAGCTTCTGTACTTCCTCAATTTTTTCCTACTTTGTGTTTAAGATCATGCCGTTTACTATATCTTTGCAATCTTCAAACAGATTATTTGCTTAGAAATATACAATTCATCTTCGTGGGTAGCTCAAGGGTGGAAAAGCTTCGCTTTAGGCACCAAAAATTTTGAGGCCCCAAAAATTTTTACAAAATATGTAATAATATTTTGACTTAGATAATTTTGAACTTTGTAGAAAAATGTAAAAAATTCGTGTAAAAGAGGTTTTAAAAAAACAAAGAATATTTACTTTTAACATAAGAAATATTCTAGAATTTTGAATTAAACTACTCAAATCTTTGTATTAGCCATATGCATTAACATTTTACTAATTTGAATTAACTCCTTATAATATAAATAATAATAATATTATTAAATGAAGCGAAAGTCATATCTCTTATATGAATACTATTATATAAATAAGTACGAAATAAAAAACAACATCAAAGTTTTTGGTATAGGTTTATAAAATTTAGATTCTTATTAAAATTCGGCTTTAGGATACTAAATTCGTTAAGACGCCCTTGGTTATCTAATAAAGAAAAATATATTTCTTTCACTCTTAAGGATCATTTAGTAGGGTATATAAGAATAACACTGAATAAAGTGTATTAATAATATTGAGATTAATTATGTTGATATTATTTCTTATAGTATTTTTTGATTTGGTGTACTAAAAAATTTTGTGGTATTGTTAATGCCATGATTTGCTATGTATAAGAATAGTACTAAATATAATGTATTATTAGTTATACAAGAATTAAAATATACTACCAAACAAAAAATGACTAAGGGTGTGTTTGGTATGAAGGAAAATATTTTCTGGAAAATATTTTTCAATTTTCGCATGTTTGGTATGATGGATACTTATTAGCTTAATTAGACTAGGTCAAGCAGCAGCCTACCTTATTTTTGTTGAATTTGGCATAACATTTGTCCCACATCGGTGGGTAGAAGTTAAGTTGGGGGATTTTTTCCTATAAAAGAAGGCCTAATGTTTAGGATTTAAATACACCTCTCATTTGCCTTCTTATCTTCTTAAGGCATTTGTATCTTCTCTCTTTAGTATTATTTCACTTATTTTTGGAGTGGAATAAAATATTGGCTGTGTCCGAGGAGTAGGCAAAATTAGCCGAACCTCGTAAATTTTGGTGTTTCTTTTATTGTTGCTTTATTGTCTTATTTATTATTTGGTGGCTACCATAATTTTTGGTATAGTAGTTGTGACTCATTCACACTATATACATTTGGATTCCGCAACAATTGGTATTAGAGCCAAGGTATTATCTCGGTATGCTCTGTGGTTGCAGCGTAGTCTAATCTTCTACATCAGAAAGGATTTATCTTGGTAACTGAGTTAAGGTTCTGCCTCAGTATGCTCTGTGGTTGCAGCTTAGTCTAATCTTCCACATCAGAAATGAAATAATCTTTATTTGTGTCGTCAGCTATTAAATAATATTTGTGTTAAAGATGGGAGACAATAAACAAGAAAAATCTACATCAAGTGTCAGCAATACGTCATCATTGGCATCTTCGCTTATGACAAGAATTGTGTCAAATGCAAAATTTGCGGTAGAAATTTTTGACGGGTTCGGACATTTTGGGATGTGGCAAGGCGAGGTTCTAGATGTCCCTTTTCAACAAGGGCTAGATCTTGCTATTGAAGAAAAGAGACCAGATGGTATTAGAGAAAAAGATTGGAGAATTATCAACCGTGTTGCTTGCGGTACCATTCGATCCTACCTTGCTAGAGAGCAGAAATATCCATACACAAAGGAAACTTCTGCAAGTAAATTATGGAAAGCACCGGAGGATAAATTTTTGAAGAAAAACAGTCAAAATAAATTGTACATGAAGAAGAGACTGTTTCACTTCACCTATGTTCCTTGTACCACGATGAATGAACATATCACCAGTTTCACTAAGTTGGTCACGGATTTGCAAAATATGGATACAACTTATGATGATGGTGACTTGGCCTTAATGTTGTTGGCGTCACTTCCTGACGAGTACGAGCACCTTGAAACTACTCTACTCCATGGAAATGACGAAGTTTCTCTCAGAGAAGTTTGTTCGGCTTTGTACAGCTATGAACAAAGAAAGCGAGAAAAACAGAAGGGCGGAGAAGGAGAAGCAGTATTCGTGAGAGGTCGTCCTCAAAATAAAACGAGGACAAGGAAAGGAAGATCTAAGTCAAGATCTAAACCCAACAAAGATGATGTGCCTTTTGTCGAGAAAAGGGGCACTGGAAGAAAGACTGTCCGAAGTTGAATAATAAGGCCAAACATAACAATGGAAAGGCCATTATGGATTTAAATATAGCTGATTGTGATGATTCAGATTTCTCATTAGTTACAATTGAGCCGTCAACATCATCAGACATATGGTTGATGGACTCGGCTTGTAGCTATCATATGTGTCCCAACGAGGATTGGTTTGTGGACTTTCAAGAAAGAGAATATGGAGTCGTCCAAATAGCGGATAACACCCCTCTTACCTCATATGGAATTGGTTCAATACGATTGAGGAACCATGATGGAATGATCAGAATATTAACAGATGTTCGATATGTACCGGGTTTGAAGAAAAATCTCATCTCTGTGGGAGCCCTGGAATCAAAAGGGTTCAAAATTATTGCAGAAAATGGAGTGATGAGAGTATGTTCCGGTGCACTAGTGGTAGTGAAGGCCAATCGAAAAAACAATAACATGTACCTTTATCTCGGTAGTACAGTTATTGGGACAGCGACGGTGACGTCCAGTGACAACAAAGAGGCAGAAGCAACCAGGCTATGGCACATGCGCTTGGGATATGCTGGAGGAAAATCCTTGAAAACTCTATCGGATCAAGGATTGTTGAAAGGGGTAAAGGCTTGCAATTTGGAATTTTGCGAGCATTGTGTAAAAGGGAAACATACAAGGGTTAAATTTGGTACAACAATCGATAATACTAAAGGCATTTTGGATTATGTACATTCTGATGTTTGGGGTCCTTCCAAAACACCTTCATTGGGTGGGAAGCACTATTTTGTGACCTTTCTTGATGATTTTTCCCGAAGAGTATGGGTGTATACAATGAAGAACAAAGATGAAATGTTGGGAATTTTTCTCAAATGGAAGACGATGATGGAGAATCAAACAGGCAGGAGGATCAAGTGTATTCGCATAGACAATGGAGGTGAATACAAAAATGATCATTTCAATAAGGTCTGTGAAAATGATGGCATCGTCCGACACTTCACTGTCAGTCATACACCACAACAGAATGGAGTGGCAGAATATATGAACCGGACCTTGCTGGAGAAGGTACGGTGTATGTTGTCCAACTGCTGGCTTGGGCAAAGAATTTTGGGCTGAGGCAATTACATATACATGCCACCTCATTAATCGCTTACCATCTGCTGCTATTGATGGCAAGACACCATTTGAAAAATGGTATGGAAAGCCTGTTGTAGATTACGACTCTTTGCACGTGTTTGGCTCAACTGCATATTATCATGTGACAGAGTCAAAATTGGATCCAAGGGCAAAGAAGGCTATTTTTATGGGGATTACTTCTGGTGTCAAAGGATATCGCTTATGGTGTCCTATGACAAAGAAAGTAATATTTAGTAGGGATGTTACCTTCGATGAATCTGCTGTGGTAAACAAGGTAACAAGTGAAGATACCAAATAAGATGATGGTGCTTCTAAGCAGGTGGAGTTTGAGGGAAAATTTATTTTTCCTAGACAAGAAGCAGAGGAGGAAACAAATAAAGATTATCCTATGGAAGGAGAGCCAGTAGAGGAGATTCCAACCTAGGAATCTCAATAACAACTTGAATCAATAGCAACCAGCAGGCCAAAAAGGAAAATAACGAAACCTGTTCGTCTTATAGAGACAGTTGCTTGTGCAACCGCAATTGTAGCTGATGATGTTCCTACCACTTATAAAGACGCAGTACAAAGTTCAGAAGAAGATAAGTGGAGGATTTCCATGAATGATGAAATACAGTCCCTTCATCAGAATCATACATGGAGATTGGCCAATCTCCCGAAGGGAAAGAAAATAATTGGGTGCAAATGGGTATTTGCAAAGAAGGAAGGATTTCCTAACCAAGTAGATGTTCGCTACAAAGCAAGGTTGGTGGCCAAAGGATATGCTCAAAAGGAGGGAATTGACTACAATGAAGTATTTTCTCCTGTTGTAAAACATTCCTCCATTCGAATTATGTTGGCTTTGGTAGCACAATTGGATTTGGAACTAGTTCAGATGGATGTAAAAGCTGCGTTTTTACATGGAAACTTGGAGGAGGAAATCTATATGACTTAGCCAGAAGGATTCAAAGTTGCTGGTAAGGAAAATATGGTGTGCAAACTTGAAAAATCATTGTTCGGGTTGAAACAATCTTCTAGACAATGGTACAAGCGATTTGACAAGTTTATGTTGCAACAAGGGTACAAGAGAAGCAAATACGATCATTGTGTGTATTTGCGCAAACTTAAAAATGGTTCCTTTATATATCTTCTCCTATATGTTGATGATATGTTGATAACTTCCAAGAATTCGAAAGAAATTGATAAGTTAAAGATTCAACTAAAGAAGGAGTTCGAGATGAAGGATCTGGGTGAGGCGAAGAAAATTCTTGGCATGGAGATAATAAGAGATAGACGTTCAAAGAAACTCTGTTTATCTCAAAAAGAATATTTGAAGAGAGTACTACAACATTTTGGCATAGATGACAAGACTAAGCCAGTTAGTACTCCACTTGCTACCCATTTTAAGCTAAGTACTACTATATCGCCATTGGATGAAGCTGAACGGGAGTATATGTCAAAGGTACCATACGCAAATGCCGTTGGTTGCTTGATGTATGCAATGGTCTGTACGAGACCTGACATTTTACAAGCTGTTGGAGTTATTAGCAGATATATGCATAATCCAGGAAAGGAGCATTGGCAAGCTGTGAAGCGGATTCTACGGTATATTCATAATACTGTAGATGTCATGTTAGTTTTTGAGCAGGAAGGCAATCAGTCTGTAGTTGGATATTGTGACTCAGATTTTGCGGGTGATCTAGACAAACGAAGATAAACTACTGGTTATGTGTTTACTTTTGCAAAGGCACCAGTTAGTTGGAAGTCTACTTTGCAGTCAACAGTTGCTTTGTCTACAACAGAGGCAGAGTACATGGCTATTACAGAGGCCGTGAAGGAGGCAATTTGGCTTCAAGGATTGCTAAAGGAGCTTGGTGTTGAACAAAAAGGTATCACAATTTTTTGTGATAGGCAAAGTGCTATTCAATTAGCGAAGAACCAAGTTTATCATGCAAGGACGAAGCACATTGATGTTCGGTATCACTTCGTACGAGAAATCATAGAAGAATGTGGAGTCACGGTGAAGAAAATTCATACTACGGAGAATCCTGCTGATATGCTAACAAAGGCGGTGACTGCGATCAAGTTTCAACATTGTTTGGATTTGATCAACATTGTTGAACACTGAAGATTGAAGATGAAGACACAACCAAAATTTGTTATTGAGAGAAAATTGAAGATGTGGAAGTTTTGCCAAGGTGGAGATTTGTTGAATTTGGCATAACATTTGTCCCACATCGGTGGGTAGAAGTAAAGTTGGGGGATTTTCCCCCTATAAAAGAAGGCCTAATGTTTAAGATTTAAATACACCTCTCATTTGCCTTCTTATCTTCTTAAGACATTTGTATCTTCTCTCTTTTGTATTATTTCACTTATATTTTGGAGTGGAATAAAATATTGGTTGTGTCCGAGGAGTAGGTAAAATTAGCCGAACCTCGTAAATTCTGGTGTTCCTTTTATTGTTACTTTATTGTCTTATTTATTATTTGGTGGCTGCCATAATTTTTGGTATAGTAGTTGTGACTCATTCACACTATATACATTTGGCTTCCGCAACAATTCTTCAATAGGACTTTTTTGAGGTGCTGATGAATATCTTGTACAATTTTCATTTGTACAAGGTCAAGATGGTGGCAAACGGATGGGTCTTAATTTTGACAGTGTGAAGTAAGTACATTTCCAGAAGTTGTTGTTTTTGTTGTGATTCCCAACATGATGATTTTCATTTATAATTTAGAGATGTTTTAGTTTCATTTTCTGGTCTCTTGTTAAAGTTCAGATAAGATGGATAAATTTAATGGGTAAAGTAGATACTAGACAATCATATATTGATAAATATTCAGTTCATGTATCCTTTGTCTGACAAAGAACATTGTAAGACTACTTAATGGTGATAATTCAGCTGCTTATGCAAAGTGTGGAAGCTTGATATTTGTATAGCTTTTCTAGCTAGGTAAAGCTTGTTTGATCTACAGGATCATTGAAAAATTTAATGGCTACGAATGGGAATGGTTAAGACTAGTATATAGCTGTAGGATCGAGAATAACATTGTAGTCACGTAAAACAGATTTTGCTAACTTGTTTTGATGAAGTAAGTGGTATTATAAATGGCATCAAGTAGATGCATGATAACAAAAGTGAGATTTTGTTAGCTCTGTTGCAATGAGGGCCCTATGCTAATGATAAAAAGCTAACAAAGTCCAAAAGTTTGACATGAGAGTCTACAGGGACAAACTATCCGTAACTACATAAATTTAAAAGAAAACTTGCCTAAGGGTGGTGTGGTAAATAAATTTTGCTAACTTGTAACTTTAAATGTGACGACCCAAAAGGTCATTACTTATTTTATTAATCATTTCGAGCTTTTGAGGCCTTGAAAACCTCATTCTATGTTGCCTCGATTTACGTGCACGATCCGGGCATGTGGTCGGAAAGTTTTGTGATAGAAAATATGAATTCTATGAGAAATTTGGAGAAAAATGATATTAATATTGATATGGTTGACTTCGGTCAATATTTTTGGTAAACGGACCCGGAAGAGATTGGATGGTCCCGAAAGGTCCGTAGGAAAATATGGGACTTGGACATGCGTCCGGAGTCGAATTCTGAGGCCTAGAACCCAAGTTATGAATTTTTCTATGAAATTGTTTTTGATGTAATTGTTAAAGGAAAATGAATTAATTGACCTTGGTATCGGACTCGTATTTTGGTTCCGACGCCCGGTACAAGTCTTGAATATTATATATGTGCTTTCCGCAAAGTTTGGTGACATTCGGATGTCGTTTGATATGTTTTGGACCTTGAGTTCCAAGTTTGAAAGTTTTGAAAACCAAAAGTATGAAAATCATGAACTTGAGGCTTGATTTGATGAAAACGATGTGATATTGGCGATGTGATCGCACGAACAAGTTCGTAATGTATTTTTGATGTTGTGTACATGTTTGGTTTGAAGCCCGGGGGGCTCGGGTAAAGATTTGATAGGCCGTTGGATTAAATTCTGAATTTTTGCACTGCTGGTTTTTCACCTAGCTGTTGGCTTCGCAATTGCGAAGCATTTCTCGCAATTGCGAAGGTGGCGGATCAAGGCAGGGTTCGTAAATGCGAACCTTTGATCGCAAATGCGATGGGTGCCCAGGACCGTTCGGATTCGCAAATGCGAACCAAACCTCGCAAATGCGAGGCCTTCAGTGTAAAGGCATTCTTCGCAAATGCGAAGCATTCTTCGCAAATGCGAAGGCCCCTTAGCCCAGCCTTGTTCGCAAATGCGAACATATGTTCGCAAATGCGAATGCCCCAAAAATTGCCTTGGCTTCGCAAATGCGAACAAAAGTTCGCAAATGCGAACTTCACAGCCTTAGCTTATTTTTCAAACTCCAGAAATTGGTTGGGGTTCGCAATTGCGAACCCATGTTCGCAAATGCGAACACAGAGACCTGTAAATCACGATTTCCAACTTCATTCTTCACATTTCACAACCCAAAAACACCCATTTGCGATTCTTCACGAGCTCCCTCTTCTTCAAAACAATTGTAAGTCACTTTTTACTTAATTCGTTCAATTCCTAACAACATTAAACATGTTTTTCAATAGAAATCAAAGGTTTTCATGGTAGAATTTCTTGTTTTTGGTAGAATATAGGGTTTTTCATAAATTGGGAAATTGGACCTCGAATTGAGGTCCGATTTTAAAACAAATCATATACTTGAACTCGTGGGGGATGGGTAACCGGATTTTGGTCCGAACCCCGAGTTCCGATCATGTGGGTCTGGGGTCAAAATTCACTATTTCGGGCAGAATGTTGTAAAAGTTGTAATTGGCCTTATGAATTAGTTTGTTGAGTAGTATTGATGATATTAAATCAATTGTGTATAGATACGATTGGATTGGAGCCAAATTTGAAAGGAAAAGGCATTGCCACGGATTGAATTGTTCATAAACATTCGAGGTAAGTGTTTGTTCTATCCTAGCTTGAGGGAATAGGATTATGTGCTATGTGATCGAGTGCGGTGTATGAGCTGTGGTGACGAGCATCCATACACTGGCGTCTAGCATGACCGTGAGTCGTTGTTGATACTTGTTGTGAAGATGATTATTGATTACCCTTGTTGGGACGGTTTATGACTTATTGTTTCATTCTTTGCCCTTAACTGTGATTGTTATTTGGGTGAGGAAGAGTGATAATGCACGAAGGATGATGCCGTGCCTTGATTTATTATTTATGCACGAAGGTTAATGCCGTGCCTTGTTATTGATTATGCACGAAGGTTAATGCCGTGCCATGTTTTATTGATTATGCACGAAGGATCATGCCGTGCCTTGTTATTGAACCATGTACGAAGGATCATGCCGAACTATGGATGTGAGGATGAGAGTAAAAGCACGAAGGGTGATGCCGTGCACTTTATTTGCTTATTTGGTGAGGATGAGAGTAAAAGCACGAAGGGTGATGCCGTGCAACTACTTGCTATTCCTTGACTTGATATTACTTGTGTTTCCATTATTCTTTATTTTCCTTGTGAACTTATTAACTGTTGTTAATTGTTGAGTTATTTTGAGATATTCCTTATTGTGTTATTACTTGGTTATTTCTCGTTATTCTGTGGTATACATATTTATTGAACTGCACAGGTTTATGTGGGTGTCTGGTCCTAGGCTTGTCACTACTTCGCCGGGATAGGCCAGGCACTTACCAGCACATGGGGTCGGTTGTGCTGATACTACACTTCTGTGCGTTTTTGCACAGGTCCAAGTTACGATCAGGAGCAGCAGTAGTAAATCTTTTGCGTGGGAGTTGATCATATTTGAGACCGAGGTAGCTTGTAGACATTCGCAGGCCCGGCGTCTACTTATGTTACTAGCTGTAGTCTCTTTGTTCCGAGACAAACATATTATATTATATTTCTTTCAGACTTTTATGTGTAGTATTCGGTAGTAGTTCGTGAGTTGGTGACTCCACGTCTTGGGTAGAGGATTTCAGTATGATTTTACCTTGAAACTGGTTATTTCTATTTCGATAAAGTCTTCCGCACTTATTTAATTAAAGTTATGGTTTTGTTGATAAATTAATTATGAAATATTATTAAAAACGGGATAGTATGAATACAGTGGCTTGCCTAGCTACTACGAGTAGGCGCCATCACGATCCCGATATTGGGGGAAAATCCGAGTCGTGACAAGTTGGTATCAGAGCTCTAGGTTACATAGGTCTCACCACTCACGAACAAGCTTAGTAGAGTTTGAGAGGTAGGTACGGAGACGTCCGTACTTGTCCTCCAGAGTCTATTGAGTTAGGAAAGAGTCTCTCATTTGTTCTTTCTTGTCGTGCGACTTGTTCCTCAATTACTGATTGAACTTCTACTTTGTCCTTTCGCAAATGGTGAGGACATGCGCTTCTTCGTCCGCTGACCAGCAGCCCGAGCCCCGGGCAGCTCCCGTGAGGGGCAGGGGCCGAGGCCGTATCGGAGGTCGTGGTAGGGGCAGAGCTCAGCCCCCGGCAGCTATTCCGGAGGTGGATCCTCATATTGAGACTGGCAATGAGGTTTCAGTCCCAGCAGCTCTAGGGGGCCCAGCTCAGGTCCCGGAGAGGCTTTATTTACCCCGGATCTTCGGGAGGCTTTGGTCAGGATAGCGGGATTTATGGACAGCATTGCCAGAGAAGGCTTATTAACAGTTGCACCAGCCACTTCTCAGGCTGGAAGAGGGGCCCAGACTCCTATTGCTCGTACTCCGTAGCCAGTAGCTCCTCAGCCTCAGGCACCAGTGGTTCAGCCAGCTGTGGCCACTCAGTCAGGTACCACGGCTCATGCCGGAGATGGAGCCGCCATGACTTCTGATTCTTTTTGGAGACTTGATCGGTTCTCCAAGATGTTAACCACTACCTTCAGCGGTGCCACATCGGAGGATCCTCGGGATTTCTTATTCGGTTGCCATGAGATTCTCAAGACTATGGGGATCGTGGAGTCCAATGGAGTTGACTTCTGTACATTTAGGCTTTCAGGATCCGCCAAGACTTGGTGGAGGGATTATTGTTTGACTCGACCAGCAGGGTCCCCGGCTTTATCATGGGATCAGTTTGCAGAGCTATTTCTGGAGAAGTTTCTCCCTGCTACTCAGCGGGATGCACTTCGGAGGCAGTTTGAGCGCCTCCAGCAGGGCACTATGACGGTCACTCAGTATGAGACGAGATTTGTTGATTTGGCTCGTCATGCAGTGGTGATACTTCCCACAGAGCGGGAGAGGTTCCGTAGGTTTATAGATGGGCTTAATCAGCCAATTAAACTTCAGATGGCTATGGGCGTGGGGAGTGACATATCATTTCAGGAGGCAGCTAATGCAGCACGTAGAGTTGAGATGGCTCTTGCTCGGGGAGGTGGTTATTCTTCAAACAAGAGGCCTCGTCATTCGGGCAGGTTTAGTGGTTCTTCTTCTGGTGGCAGAGAATCTTTTGACAGAGGCCAGTCTTCCAGGCCTTTCCATTCCGCCCTTCAGGCTTCACAGGGTGGATCAGGTGATCGTGGTTTTCGTGGTCAGTATTCAGTCAGCCTCCTATTAATGCTCAGCCCCTTCAGAGTGTTCGTGGAGGCCATTTAGGTCGTCAGGGCCGACAGCCCTATCAATCTAAGAGTTGCTACGGTTGTGGTGATCCAGGTCATTTTATCAGGTACTGCCCTCGAGCAACGGGCAACTCTCAGCAGCGGGGTCCTCGTCCTATGATTCAGGCCCCAGCTGACCCTCAGCCTGCCCAGCCAGCCAGAGGCGGGGGTAGAGATTATAGTGGTGGAGGTCGAGACCGTAGAGGTGGAGACCGTCCAGCCAGAGGTAGAGGTCAGCCAGTTGATGGTCGTCCTAGAGACGCAGCTCAGAGGGGAGGTTCAGATCCCCGATTATATGCTTTACCAGCCAGGCCAGAGGCAGAGGCATCAGATGCCGTGATTGTAGGTACTATTCTTGTGTGTGGCAGAGGTGCTTCAGTATTATTTGACCCCGGATCTACATATTCATATGTGTCTTCCTACTTTGCACCGTATTTGGCCGTGCCCAGCTATGCTCTGGATATTCCAGTTTATGTGGCTACACCGGTGGGTGACTCCATTATAGTCGACCGGGTGCATCGTTCGTGCGTAGTTATATTTGGGGTTCTTGAGACCCGTGTTGATCTGTTGCTTTTGGATATTGTGGATTTTGATGTCATATTGGGGATGGACTGGTTGTCCCCATACCATGCTATTCTAGATTGTCATGCTAAGACCGTGACCTTGGCCTTGCCAGAATCACCCCGACTAGAGTGGAAAGGTACCTCAAGCCACTCCGTTTGCACTGTTATTTCCTATGTTAAGGCTCGACGCATGGTCGAGAAGGGGTGTCTAGCTTATCTGGCTTATGTTCGTGATTCCAGCGCAAAAGTTCCTTCTATTGAATCAGTCCCTATTGTACGGGAGTTTCCTAAGGTTTTCCTTCAGACCTGCAGGGCATGCCACCCGACAGGGATATTGATTTATGTATTGATCTGGCGCCGAGCACTCAGGCCATCTCTATTCCACCCTATCGTATGGCCCCGCCGAAATTAAAAGAGTTGAAAGATCAGTTGCAAGACCTTCTTGAGAAAGGCTTTATCAGGCCCAGTGTTTCCCCCTGGGGAGCACCTGTATTGTTTGTGAAGAAGAAGGATGGCTCGATGCGGATGTGTATTGATTACCGGCAATTGAACAAAGTGACAATAAAGAATAAGTATCCACTGCCGAGGATTGATGATTTGTTTGACCAGCTCCAGGGAGCGAGGGTATTCTCAAAGATAGACTTGAGGTCGGGCTACCATCAGCTGAAGATCAGGGCGGCTGACATTCCTAAGACAACCTTTCGCACTAGATATGGGCATTATGAGTTCTTGGTCATGTCCTTTGGGTTGACCAATGCCCCAGCAGCATTCATGGAGTTGATGAATCGGGTATTCAGGCCTTACTTAGATCTATTTGTGATAGTCTTTATAGATGACATCCCGGTATACTCCCGCATCCAGGAAGAGCACGAGCAGCACCTCAGAGTGGTTCTTCAGACTCTGAAGGATAATCGACTATATGCCAAATTTTCGAAATGTGAGTTCTGGTTGAGTTCAGTGGCATTTCTGGGCCACATCGTATCAGTGGAAGGTATTCAGGTGGAACCAAAGAAGATTGAGGCAGTCCAGAATTGGCCTCGACCAGCTTCAGTGACTGAGATCCGGAGTTTCTTGGGATTAGCAGGTTACTACCGTCGATTTGTAGAGGGTTTTCTTCTATTGCAGCCCCGATGACCAGGTTGACCCAGAAGGGTGTCCAGTTTCAGTGGTCAGAGGAGTGTGAGGCGAGCTTTCAGAAGCTCAAGACAGCCTTGACCACCACGCCAGTGTTGATACTACCTACGGGTGCAGGGCCTTATACAGTTTATTGTGACGCATCTCGTACAGGGCTTGGAGCGGTATTGATGCAGGATGGTAAGGTTATCGCTTATGCTTCGAGACAACTAAAAATATATGAGAAGAATTATCCAGTTCATGATCTTGAGTTAGCAGCAGTGGTTCATGCCTTAAAGATCTGGAGGCATTATCTATATGGTGTGACATGTGAGGTGTACACTGATCACAAAAGCCTACAGTATGTGTTCAAGCAAAATGAGCTAAATCTACGACAGCGGAGATGGTTAGAGTTGCTAAAAGACTATGATGTTACTATCTTATATCACCCATGTAAGGCCAATGTGGTGGCCGATGCATTGAGTAGAAGTCTGCCAGCATGGGTAGTCTTGCATTCATTCCGATCAGTCAGAGACCATTAGCACTAGATGTCCAGGCCTTAGCCAATCGGTTCGTGAGATTAGACATTTCTGAGCCTAGTAGGGTGTTAGCCTGCACGGTCGCTCGTTCTTCTCTATTAGAGCGTATCCGTGAGAGGCAATTTGATGATCATCATTTGCGTGATTTGAGATATACAGTACAGCGGGGAGGTGCCACAAAGGTAAATCTAGATGATGATGGGGTATTGAGATTGCAGGGTCGAGTTTGTGTACCCAATGTCGAAGGGATTCGAGAGTTAATCTTAGCGGAGGCCCATAGTTCACGGTATTCTATTCACCCGGGCGCCGCGAAGATGTACCAGGACTTACGGTAGCACTATTGGTGGCGCAGAATAAAGAAAGATATCGTTGCATATGTCGCTCGGTGTCTAAATTGTCAGCAGGTGAAATATAAGCACCAGAGGCCCGGTGGTGTATTCCGGAGGATTGAGATTCCCGAGTGGAAATGGGAGCGGATCACTATGGACTTCGTTACTGGAGTTCCTTTGACTCGGAGGAAATATGATGCTATTTGGGTCATTGTTGATAGGTTGACCAAGTCAGCACACTTTATTCCAGTATCTGTCTCCTACTAATCGGAGAGGTTAGCAGAGATTTACATTAGGGAGATTGTTCGTCTTCGTGGGGTGCCAGTATCTATTATCTCTGATCGAGGTACACAGTTTACCTCGCGGTTCTGGAGAGCAGTCCAGCAGGAGTTAGGCACCCAGGTTCAGTTGAGTACAGCATTTCATCCTCAGACGGATGGCCAGTCCGAGAAGACTATTCAAATTCTAGAGGACATGCTTCGAGCATGTGTTATTGATTTCGGAGGCTCGTGTGACCAGTTTCTTCCATTAGCAGAGTTCGCCTACAATAACAGCTACCAGTCTAGCATCCGGATGGCCCCGTATGAGGCGTTGTATGGTAGGCGATGTCGATCACCAGTTGGATGGTTTGAACCAGGAGAGGCTCGGTTATTGGGTATAGACTTAGTTCAGGAGGCCTTGAATAAGGTCAAGACTATTCAGGAGAGATTGCGTTCAGCTTAGTCCAGGCAGAAGACTTATGCGGATCGTAAAGTTCGAGATGTAGATTTCATGGTTGGTGAACGAGTATTGCTCCGAGTGTCGCCTATGAAGGGCGTGATGAGGTTCGGGAAGAAGGGCAAGCTCAGCCCTAGGTATATTGGTCCATTTGAGATTCTAGACAGAGTGGGAGGGGTGGCTTACGGATTAGCTTTGCCGCCTAGCTTATCAGCCGTGCATCCAGTTTTTCATGTATCTATGCTTCGGAGATACCACGGCGATCCCACACATGTGTTAGACTTCAGTACTGTCCAATTGGACAATGATCTATCCTATGAGGAGGAGCCGGTGGCCATTCTAAACCGGCAGGTTCGACAGTTAAGGTCGAAGAGTTATACTTTTGTGCGTGTTCAGTGGAGAGGTCAGCCTCCTGAGGCATCGACCCGGGAGTCCGAGTCCGATATGCGGAGCCGCTACCCTCATTTGTTCCCCAACTCAGGTACTTCCTTCTCTCGTCCGTTCGAGGACGAATGGTTGTTCTAGAGGTGGAGGATGTGACGACCCAAAGGGTCATCACTTATTTTATTAATTATTTCGAGCTTCTGAGGCCTTGAAAACCTCATTCTATGTTGCCTCGATTTACGTGCACGATCCGGGCATGTGGTCGGAAAGTTTTGTGATAGAAAATATGAATTCTGTGAGAAATTTGGAGAAAAATAATATTAATATTGATATGGTTGACTTCGGTCAACATTTTTGGTAAACGGACCCGGACCTGAGATTGGATGGTCCCGAAAGGTCCGTAGGAAAATATGGGACTTGGACATGCGTCCGGAGTCGAATTCTGAGGCCTAGAGCCCAAGTTATGAATTTTTGTGTGAAATTATTTTTGATGTAATTGTTAAAGGAAAATGAATTAATTGACCTTGGTATCGGACTCGTATTTTGGTTCCGATGCCCGGTACAAGTCTTGAATATTATATATGTGCTTTCTGCAAAGTTTGGTGACATACGAATGTCGTTTGATATGTTTTGGACCTTGAGTTCCAAGTTTGAAAGTTTTGAAAACCAAAAGTATGAAAATCATGAACTTGAGGCTTGATTTGATGAAAACGATGTGATATTGGCGATGTGATCGCACGAACAAGTTCGTAATGTGTTTTTGATGTTGTGTACATGTTTGGTTTGGAGCCCGGGGGCTCGGGTAAAGATTTGATAGGCCGTTGGATCAATTACTGAATTTTTGCACTGCTGGTTTTTCGCCCAGCTGTTGGCTTCGCATTTGTGAAGCATTTCTCGCAATTGCGAAGCTGACAGATCAAGGCAGGGTTCGCAAATGCGAACCCTTGATCGCAAATGCGAACACAACCTCGCAAATGCGAGGCCTTCAGTATATGCGAGGCCTTCGGTGTAAAGGCATTCTTCGCAAATGCGAAGAATAGTTCGCAAATGCGAAGGCCCCTCAGCCCAGCCTTGTTCGCAAATGCGAACATATGTTCGCAAATGCGAACATATGTTCGCAAATGCGAAGGCCCCAGAATTTGCCTTGGCTTTGCAAATGCGAACAAAAGTTCGCAAATGCGAACTTCCCAGCCTTAGCTTATTTTTCAAACTACAGAAATTGGTCGGGGTTCGCAATTGCGAACCCATGTTCATAAATGCGAACACAAAGACCTGTAAATCACGATTTCGAGCTTCATTCTTCACATTTCACAACCCAAAAACACCCATTTGCGATTCTTCACGAGCTCCCTCTTCTTCAAAACAATTGTAAGTCACTTTTTACTTAATTCTTTCAATTCCTAACAACATTAAACATGTTTTTCAATAGAAATCAAAGGTTTTCATGGTAGAATTTCTTATTTTTGGTAGAATATAGGGGTTTTCATAAATTGGGAAATTGGACCTCGAATTGAGGTCCGATTTTGAAACAAATCATATACTTGAACTCGTGGGGGGATGGGTAACCGGATTTTGGTCCGAACCCCGAGTTCCGACCATGTGGGCCCGGGGGTCAAAATTCACTATTCCAGGCGGAATGTTGTAAAAGTTGTAATTGGCCTTATGAATTAGTTTGTTGAGTAGTATTGATGATATTAAATCAATTGTGTATAGATACGATTGGATTGTAGCCAAATTTGAAAGGAAAAGACATTGCCACGGATTGAATTGTTCATAAACATTCGAGGTAAGTGTTTGTTCTATCCTAGCTTAAGGGAATAGGATTATGTGCTATGTGTTATGTGATCGAGTGCGGTGTATGGGCTGTGGTGACGAGCATCCATACACTAGCGTCTAGTATGTGATGATTATTGTGTCCCTTGCCGGGACGGTTCATGATTTACTGTTTCATTCTTTGCCCTTAACTGTGATTGTTATTTGGGTGAGGAAGAGTGATAATGCACGAAGGGTGATGCCGTGCCTTGATTTATTATTTATGCACGAAGGTTAATGCCGTGCCTTGTTATTGATTATGCACGAAGGTTAATGCCGTGCCATGTTTTATTGATTATGCACGAAGGATCATGTCGTGCCTTGTTATTGAACCATGTACGAAGGATCATGCCGTACTATGGATGTGAGGATGAGAGTAAAAATACGAAGGGTGATGCCGTGCACTTTATTTGCTTATTTGGTGAGGATGAGAGTAAAAGCACGAAGGGTGATGCCGTGCAACTAATTGCTATTCCTTGACTTGATATTACTTGTGTTTCCATTATTCTTTGTTTTCCTTGTGAACTTATTAACTGTTGTTAATTGTTGAGTTCTTTTGAGATATTCCTTATTGTGTTATTACTTGGTTATTTCTCGTTATTAGGTGGTATACATATATATTGAACTGTACAGGTTTATGTGGGTGTCTGGTCCTAGGCTTGTCACTACTTCGCCGGGATAGGCCAGGCACTTACCAGCACATGGGGTCGGTTGTGCTGATACTACACTTCTGTGCATTTTTGCACAGGTCCAGGTTATGATCAGGAGCAACAGCAGTAAATCTTTTGCGTGGGAGTTGATCATATTTGAGACCGAGGTAGCTTGCAGACGTCCGCAGGCCCGGCGTCTCTCTCTTTACTTATGTTACTAGCTGTAGTCTCTTTGAGACGAACAAATTATGTTATATTTCTTTCAGACTTTATGTGTAGTATTCAGTAGTAGTTCGTGAGTTGGTGACTCCACGTCTTGGGTAGAGGATTTCAGTATGATTTTACCTTGTAACCGGTTATTTCTATTTCGATAAAGTCTTCCGCACTTATTTAATTAAAGTTATGGTTTTGTTGATAAATTAATTATGAAATATTATTAAAAACAGGATAGTATGAATACAGTGACTTGCCTAGCTACTACGAGTAGGCACCATCACGATCCCGATATTGGGGAAAAATCCGGGTCGTGACATTAAATTTCTGTTCATCTGATCGGTAATCCTTCCAAAAAAATATTGTCGCATATGAAATGGCTAAATACGCTGGCCAAAAAAGATTGCTGTAAGATGCATGAGGCAGAAATCAAATCCCTGGATCAGTAGCAAAACATGTACAAAAATTTCTCATGAGCTGCTAACAATGACGTGAGTGTATAAGAGGGGTATCTGACTGAATGGAGCAATTTGAAGTGGTTGGGGAATTTCTAATGTGACTTATACTGATATATACAAGGAAGCAATTTAATGTATTTGGGTAATTTTTAGGGCGACTATTGAAGATATGTATGAGGGAGCAACCAAGCTGTTTGAATCGAGTTATCCAGGTAATTATAAGAAGATGCAACTGGATCTAAGGAGGTTGTGGACCAATGCTAACCATGATGGCAAAGAGACTAGGAAAACGGTGCAATTAAGATTCACTTGACTATGCGAGCATATTTAATGTTAGGGATCAGAAGCATTAGACTACTGTAAAATGGCCACTTTTTTTTTCTGGTGGGCTGTGGTTTATATACTTGGTTGTATATTTGTTGCATCTCCTTAGACGTTTCACTAAGAAGTTATTTACTTATATAAGAAACTTAAAATTGTGAGTACTTGGGTTATAATTTTCTTCTGAGATATTTTAATGTCTACCTTTTGTTAAGAGCGTAACAAGTGGATAGAACGATATGCTAACTCATCTGGGTATTCGTTAACAGTTTGCTGTCTTAGAAGTTCGTGAGATTTTTTGCTACCAACAGAGAGGATTTGTGTTATTTTAAGTTTTAGGAATGATGTTTTCCATTAACAAATAACAAAGGGAAAATAAATGGTTTGCTGCACTGTATACTTTAACTGACAATAATCATGTAGAACTTGCCCTGCTGCTGATGGAGAGAAACATATGTGAGTGAAGTGTTTTGTATAATCAAAGATCCTCTCTTGTTTATTCTGTTACTAGGGACATGGACCATAAACATGATAGAATGGTTCATTTGTTGAGTGTGCTGGGTGTAAGCAATAAGTTGATATGTGTTTGTACACTTTGTCTGAGGAATTAGGAGCGTGTGGCTGCGACTTTGAAAGGCTAATTATCAGCAACACATAAAGGCAGATTAAGAAATGACGCTTGTTAGTTTATCTTTCTCTTTTTAAACCTTTTATTTTGGCCGAAGACTTCATTTTGGCTGGGTCGAGCAGGGAGTAAAGTTATAGCTGATATTTGTAGGACATGTTTCTTCCAATTTTTAGAAATTACAGTAGCACTGTGCTGCTGTCTCATGAACTTCTTAATTTTGCTACTCTTGCAAAGGTGCAAAAGAAAAATAGGGCTCAAAGGAAATGGTTGTACTCTGACTTTGCTTTTAGTTGCTGCAAGACCTTGTTGATTCTTATACTCTCTGATCATCGGATAGCTATTAAGATGACACAATCATGTATTGTTTGCCTAATCTTTGCGGTTCTGCAGATATTGGTTATCCGTTGGTGCACAGCCATCAGAACCGGTTGAGCGTCTTCTTTTCCGAGCAGGTGTATTACCTCCTCCACCTATGCTAGCTATGGGACAAAAAGGCGGTCCACGGGACACTCGTCTAGTTCATCCTATGACTGGACGTGTCATGGCACCGGAAAATGTCAAAGTTGCTGACCAAAAAGTTAGTTCTGAAGTTGATGGAGATGACAAAGCTTAGGATCTGACTAGTTATATTTTATACATTCAACTCGAAGAGCTAATGTTTGTTCCAATAGTGATCTGTTGATATGTGTTAATTACAGTGCTAATATATGTTTGTTGCTCTAGATTGCTGGGGTTGAAATTTGAAATCCAAAGACATCATTGTTCAAGATGTTGTTGTGTCTCTAGAAACTTTGTGATCATGTATCATTCTTTGCTTTCCCCTTTTGCTTTCTGATGGTAATAAATGGATGATGTAGAATAGCTAGTAAAAGTTGCAGGATAGTCTGATGATGAATTTCTTACATTGATAGTAGGAACTGGGACTAATACCATCTTTCCAAAAGCATGGATGTTTTTGGAGTTGAAATCATACATGATACTTTTTGTCCCCTGCTTGCGCTGAGTGTATTGATATGAGCTAAAACCATTATATTTCTTGGTCAGATACAGCTTTTGAGTATTAAATTGTTGCTTCGTCGGAGAATCTTGTAAAGATGTCTTTATGTTGCTGGATAAAGAAATGAGACTGATGTACGGATTTAATATGCTTAAATATAGTTGTTCAGAAGGGAGGAAACAGCAAATAGATAGTTGTCAACTCTTAACAAGGAGGGCCGGCGTGTTACCTATTGAGTTTCAAACCGTGTGCTATTCATCCTCGGGGATTTTTTCCATGGTAAATAAGAAAAATATCTGAATAAGTAGGAAAAAAAATGGAATAAAAGATGATGACGCTGCTGGCTTTTGATTACTAAGGGGACAAAATAGAGGAAATAATGGAATAAAACATTTGACTGTTGCGAATAAATATTTACACACTTATCAATGAAAATAGTCAAGTAGAAGCAGGTGACCATGCCAGTTTTAGCAAATCATTTTGTTTTTGGTGTTTTAATGAAGTTGTCTAGTTTTTGCCTACATTGTGTGTCTCTTGCCAAACAAGGTTCTTGTTAATGATTGTGATAACTATTATCCTATTACACATTTAAATTCATTTATATGGTTCAAAAAACAGATTTTTTGGAGCTTGTTTATATGAGGTCAACCCATTGTGGAGAAGTTGATAAAAAATGAAAAGACTTGGGCTTTCTTAAATTTTTTTGCCTCCGCTCCTTTCTTTGTACTCTTTGGTCTAGTTAGGTTCTTGAATATGTTCATGTCTTAAGAAATTTTGATTATCAAATGATGGGAAGTTGATTGTAGTAAAAATTGTAGATTGTAAATTGCAGCAGGAAGCATGCTCATAAGTTGATTTTACATTGTTCAACATTGTGAGTGACCTGTACTAGAAAACGCAATGGTTGGATTGCGGGAGTGGGAGTGTAAGCGTTATTGATTATAGAACTTAAAAGATCACAGTATGTAGTTAGGGGTGACAAAATGGTTCAAAGAAAATAGTTAATCACCCATATTATCCACTAAAAAATGGGTTGGATCATGAACATTTTAAAAACGGGTCAAATATGGATAAGAACCATATTATTCATTTAGAAAATGGGTAATCCATGAATAATCAATGAGTCTAACTTTTATATTTGTAAAGCATCAAATTGGGGGTTCCTCAAATTAGGGAGACTAAGAATTCTTCCAAAATGATTATATACAAAAACTCATGGATAATATGGGTAACCCATATTATCCGACGGTTAACCCATTTTTATCCGTATTAAATATGGGTCGGGTCGGATAATTGATCCGTATTTTTATTACCTGTTTTGATCCGAACCATATCTGGCCCAATCCGTCCGTTTGTCACTCCTAGCTATAGCAGATGTTGATGAACTTAAAAGATATCACCATACTTGTATTGGGAAAAAGTTTTTTTTATGACGTGGCAAGACACGTGGAATGTTATATTCAAAAGTTTATTATTCTGAAAGAGAATAAATAAAAGATGCAAGGAGATAAATTAGACACGAGACGTAATTCAACTACGAGTCTCGTACCTGTTTATAGAAGGTTGGAACGAAATTCTAAAGACAAAGGATACCAAGAGCAAATAGATACGAGTTCTGTATCTATTCAAGACATTCAATGGCAACATGTCAAAAAAGCATTTAAAGCATGAATATGGAGGCATAAAGAAGTCCAAATTCAATCATTAAATACCTGATACGTTGAAGAATTAGCATTTAATAAGATTGATTGTGTAACGACCTATTTAATATCATTTATTACTCATAATTATGTCATTAAAACCTAGGTTTCATTCTTCTACTTAGAGTCAGCTATAAAAGGAGGAAGTTATACCAATTGTAGACACGATCAACTGTTGAAAGCCTACTGAAATACAATTTTTCTTTACTGTTCATTCTGATTATTGAAAGCCTATTATATTTTTCGGTCTCTTGATTATGAGTAACTCGATTTTTCTATTATTTTCTGGTTTTAATCGAAGTTTCATATTTTGGTTAAACAATACTGGGGCTTCATGTTCAGTTAGTGATATGCTAGATAAATTTTATAACACTTAGATGAGTTGTAAATATTGTTACGTGATAACAAAAATTACAATTACCAAAAAAAAAAAAAAGATTATAGGTTGTGATGGACCACATTATTGGCTTCTGATAATGAGCATGTTTACTCCATTTTACCATAGGAATCTAATGGATGTGTAGGTTTTCAGCTCGTGTAAGTTCAGTTTTATTAGGAATAGAAAAGTGTGCAATGAAAATATATCACGTCATTAGAATGGTACTTTAACCGGTCCAATTTATATAATCAATTCAACTAAATACATATTTTCAAACAAGAAAGTAACCTTTTTTGAAACTTGATTTACCAATATTCGCCCGATTATAAAAGCTTTCTCATGAAGGCTATAATGAAAATTTTTACGTTCAAATTATCTATCATATAAATATATTATATTCTTAATAAACACATAGACAGAAATGAAATTAGAGGAAGTACTATACTACACACCAAGTAGGGAGAGCTTTTTTTCTTTAATTAACATTACGTATTCTAATTAGGTGATGGAAAAATCTAAAAGAAAAAAAGAAAAAAAAATACCATAGCGTAACATGCTTAAAATGCAAGGACATAACCTAAAAAATAACTTGAAATTAATAAAATACCCAAGCGTTAGCTTCATTAAACTCGAAAGCACCATATATAGTTTTGTAACCCCCACCCCACCCCACCCTACCCCTTACACCTTTCTATCATGTATATGTAGAACACTGTTGAGGATTTGTTTTTAATCAAAGTTTGAGAATTTCACATTCCATCGAATTATATGTTGTACGTAATGCTCACTGTTGAATGTTTTCTTTTAACCAGAGTTGAGAATTTCACATTTCATCGACTTATATGTTGTACGTAATGCTGTGAAATTTGAACAATTTGTATTAATCAATCAATTTGTGGGAGAGAACATGGAGGAAGAATTGTTAAAGCGCAACACCGATTGTGTCTATTTCTTAGCCTTTCCGCTCACTTGCACGAAGGTTTTTCTCCTTTTTCTTCGAAGTTTGCTTTTTTAATAATTTAAATTCTATATAACTTGATAGAAGCTTATTTATCATTCACGCTAGGTTTTAATCAAAGGTTATTATGTTGAATTACATGCAATTACCTTTTACATGGCCTAATTTAAGTTCTAAATTAATATCTTAAACTTTGTTTCTAGCTAACAGTAATGTATAAAATGTGTGTGTGTGTTCTCTGCGTGCATGGGTCTTTATGCACTGTTGGATGAATCTTGTCATAATTACATTGCGTGGTTTCTTGGATTTTATTTTACATTTCAATTTTAAGTGTTTAAGTGGTGAGTTTATGCAAGGGAGATTTAATGGGTTGAAGAGTTATGTTAACATTTTCTAGCAAATTGAGTTGGTGATTGTGAATTCAGTTAGCTGTCGACATTTAGTTTGCTCTATTGGCGCATTTTCTTATGTAAGTAGGTGTTGTCTTTAATTGTTCTTTTGATAGATAATTTTTGCTTTTTAGTTCCATTCGAATCAATTATGGTTTAGAGATGACGGGATCACAATAATCAGAGTAGCAGTTCTCATTACAATGAACATCTGTCATTGTTGTTTTTGTTACCTGTACATTATTGACATGAATAGTGTTGTCTCGTGTGCGTTGTTGACTCATTATTTCAAGTGTTGTATCTTAGAATCGGGGTTTTGTTGATATGGAATTTTCTTTTAAAACAAGGGAGTAGAATGTGAATATCAACATAGTGAGAAAGTCAGGCTCAACCCCAGGGACTGTTGGTACTGCCTGGCAGGAAGCTGTCTTAATCCAATATGCGCTTTTCGGCGTCCGATAAGCACGAAGCTGCAGTGCATTGAAATTGGTATCTTTGCTGATTCATGACGTAATATTAATGCGTACCGTATAGGGCCAAATATGGCTCGACCATATGGGGCCGAATGCAGCTCTCCCCACGGTCACAAGCTATAAGAGCACGACCCCTCTCATACGTCTTCTACGGCGATGGTGCAGTTTGGGCGTAAAGATACGAATGATATCGTTCGTATTTGGACGTCACCTTTAAAAGGGCGTCACCTATAAAGAATAGTAGAAGAAGAGTATTATTTGGAAATATTCTGCTAGCCCAAGCTCGTTAATTAAAAGAGGAAGATTCAACTAAGGAAGAGGAAGCTTTCAAAGGAGAAGAAAATTTTGGGAGAAAAGAAGACTTTCTTGAATTTGGCTTAGTTACAAATGCCTAAGGCTACTCCTATTTATACTTGTCTAGGGATGATTTTAAATACAAAAATAATCTAGACAATTCTATTACCTTCTACTAATATCTTTCTTAAATATCCAAGACTGTAGAATATCTAGATTTTTTTTAACTTCACATTCTAGAATATCTAGATATGTCTACTAGATAAATATCAAGAATACTACACTAGGGCATTCTAGAGAATTCTATATTTCTCCAAAAAATCAACTTTAATTTTTCACACTCCCCCTTAAAGTGATTTTTTGGAATCTATCCCAAGTTTGTCGCGGAAGAACTCAACCGATGCTTTAGGACGTGTCTTGGTGAAGATCTCAACACTATTTTTCTGGCTCGTCTTACTTCCCCAAATACTGAAGGTTCTTCAATTGGTCTTGTAATGGAACATAAGTACATACTGACAAAATTTTCATCTCTGAAGCGAGCTGGCTTGATAATAGTTCTTTTTGGCCTTCCCAAACCATTTGAATCATCTTCTTGTTGAGTTTCATGTTGTTGAGGTCCAGGACTCCCCCTTTCTCTTAACTCCTCAGTAACTGTATTATCTAGAGAAGCACATGCGATGGGAAAGCTTGAATCTCCATTATTTAAGGTTTTTGAACTCACTTCATCCAATGCAGCTCCATAATATAAAGACACTTCGTCGAATATGACATCCCTTGAGACAACAAAGAGATGGGTTTTAGGATCCATGCACTTCCATCCCTTTTTCCTTTCATCATATCCGACAAAGATGCATTTCCTTGCCTTGGCATCTAACTTGCTCCGTTGAGAATCTGGAATGTGAACATAACAAATAGAGCCAAAAACCCTGAGGTGTTTCACGCTAGGATTTTCTCCAAACATTAATTCATAGGGAGACTTCATATTGTTTGGAGAAAGCGGCATCCTGTTAATCACATACGCTGCACATTTCATGCCTTCAACCCACAAGGCTCTAGGTAAATTTTTGGCATGAAGCCAGCTCTTACATGTCTCAGTTAAGTGTCGGATCTTCCTTTTAGCCACTCCATTTTGTTGTGGCGTATCAGCACATATCAGCTCTCTATTAATGCCATGCTGACGATAAAAAGAAAGAAACTCATCTGATGTGAACTCACCGCTATTATCAGTCCGCAACCGCCTTATTCTGGAATTGAGTTCACCTTCAATTGTTTCTTTGAACTCCACAAACTTACTGAAAACTTCTGACTTATGCTTCACAAAATAAATCCATGCGAATCTAGTAAAATCATCAATAAAGATTAGCATATAAGAATAGACTGAGAATGAAGGAGCTCTTGTTCGCCACATCAAGTCACTGTGAATAAGTTCTAGTGGGGTATTATACCTTGACAAGGATATGTCAAATGGAAGACGATGTGCCTTTCTATATTGACATCCTTCACAAACCTCTCCTCCACCAAAATTTCTTAAGTTAGTCAAACCTTTTACTAGATTCAACTTTACCATGACTTTTAATTTATCCATGCTTAGATGTCCAAGTCTAGCATGCCAAAGATGTGTATTATCATTGCTACTCATTTTTTCAATATATGAATTAGAGGCAGATAAGACATATAAATCATTAACTCTCTTACCTGAGTGAACAATATCTGCCTTGATCACCTTGATATTTCGGAGAAACTTCACATCACGTGGGCCAAATAGCAAATAAATTCCAGCATTTGCAACTGAAAATAGATTTTTCTTCATACCTGGAACATGAAAGACAATGTTGAGGGTGATACCATCTTTTGCTTCTCATTAATCACGATAGTGCCTTCCTTCTCCACATTATGGACTGTATTATCAGCCGTAACAATGACATCATGTCCGTTGTATTCGTGAAAAGTGGAGAATTTGGATTGATCGCTAGTGAGATGGTGCCCACATCCTGAATCCACGTACAGTCTCTTTCAAAATTTATGGAAGCCATGGCATTTATTACTCGAGTCTTCACTGCGAAACACTTTCCCCAATCTTCGTTTTTTTCTTCTTCTTCTTCTTCAGCAACTTTTTGGTTTGAGCCATATTGCTTTCCTTGACTCGACAATATCTTTTTATATGCACGACTTTACCACAACGGTAACATTTTAAAATCTTTTTATCGTTACTGGAAGACTCCTCCTTCTTTCCCGACGAGCTTGAACCACTTGAGGACTGAAAGTGCATGCTATCTCTTGATTTCCCTTTATAGTTTCTCTCATCGGCAACAAGAGCATTTCCTTCTCCTTCTTTGATAGATACACCAGCCTTCTGTTTGTCTAGTAGCTCTTGTGACGATAACAAATTCTCAAATTCTTCCAAAGAAGGTTGTTGAACCCATCCTTGAATCGATGTAACAAATGGAATATATTCTGACTTTAAACCACGAATAATGATTCTTCTTATTCGTGCTTCAGAGATAGCCTCGTCCGTATTCAATAGAGAAATTTCGGAACACAGATTTTTAACCTTCAAAAAATACTCGATAGAGAGATTACCTTTTCTGGTGTTAGCTAACTAATTCTCCAAAATCTGTAGCCGAGCTTCACCCTTCTTGTTGAATAGATGATCGAAGGTCCTCCATATTTCATGAACTGATTTACACCTTATAATATGATCAAATAAATTAGAAGAGATTGACATCTTTAGGATAAATTTCGCCTTAGCATTAATCTGCTTCCACTTCTTATGCGTATTACTATTTTACGGTGCGTCAGCAGGAGGACTTGTGTTACTCCCATTGACAACTTCCCACAAATCCTCACCTACAAGGTATGACTCCATACAACTCTTCCATACCTTGTAATTGGACTGGTTCAATAAATCCATCCCCAGTCCATTAACACGACCACCGAAATCCATTTAGAAAAAACAGTTGAATCAACCACTAACCCGACCTTGAAATCTAGAAGTCGCCTTATGGCTCTAATACCATGTAAAGAATAGCAGAAGAAGAGTATTATTTGGAAACCTTCTGCTAGCCCAAGATCGTTAACTAAAAGAGGAAGATTCAACTAAGGAAGAGGAAGCTTTCAAAGGAGAAGAAAATTTTGGGAGAGAACTTTGTTTAGAAAAGAAGGCTTTCTTGAATTTGGCTTAGTTACAAATGCCTAAGGCTACTCCTATTTATACTTTTCTAGGGATGATTTTAGATACAAAAATAATCTAGACAATTCTGTCACCTTCTACTAATATCTTTCTTAAATATCTAAGACTCTAGAATATCTAGATTTTTCTTAACTTTCCATTCTAGAATATCTAGATATGTCTACAAGATAAATATCAAGAATACTACACTACGGCATTCTAGAGAATTCTATATTTCTCCAAAAAATCGACTTTAATTTTTCACATCAACTACCCCCCGACGGATTATAGTTTTAGTACGGAGGCCTCACCTCTGTAAAAAGGGAGGCTTCCCTGTTGTAATGGACCATGTGTTATTACCTAATAATACATTTTCTCTCAACTGTGATAAGCGATTATCTTTAAAAGTTCTTTATTCTTGCAAGTATCTCTATATTATAATTCTAGGCTCTCCCAATGAGGTCGGCGACGACGCTGTCACCAACACAACACCCGGCACCGCACCAGAAGCAGAGACCTTCCCTTCCCCCTCTGAAGATCTAACGACCTTGCATGACAATGGAACCTCGACATCTGCTGTCAAAGAGGCACCCTCGATGGTCAGGAAATTACTGGAAGAGTGGCTAACAAGCACCCTGAGTGGCTTAGTCGAAAAGCCACTGCAAGGTAACCTGAAAGTAATACCAACGACGAGTATCACCACTGCCGCGGACGAATAAGAAGAGACGTGAGTAAACAATAAACCCGTCGAAACACAGACCCAGGATGACACGCTGACCGCCATCTTGAGAAAGATGGAAGGAATAGAGAGCGAAAATAAGGCTCTCCGCGACCAAATGAAGGAGCACCAAGAGAGGGTCGATGAAATCCCCGAAGCTCCTATGTTGTTACCAAAATGCGACATGGGGAGGTTCGTTGAGCAGCCATACTCTGAAGAAGCTGCCCCCACTCCATCCTGAAAACTTTCAAGATGCCCCCTTACTTGAGGGTATACGATGGGACCACTGATCCCGAGGATCATGCGATTCAGTATGTTACCGCCGTAAGGTAACGACCTTTCAAAAGAGCATGTTCCATTAGTGCTGCTGAAAAAGTTTGGCGAGACACTGTTCGGGGGGCCTTGACATGGTACTCCCAACTGCCTGCCAAGGCAATATCAACATTCGAAGAAATGACGGATATGTTCGTCACCGCCCATGCAGGTGCAAAAAGGTAGAGGCAAGGGTCAACGACATCTTTGCCGTCAGGCAAACCACATGTGAAGGGCTTAGGGACTCTCTCGCCAAATTCAACAGGGTAAGAATGAGCCTGCCAAACGTTCGTCCGAAGGGACGGCAGTCGCTGCCTTCCAAAACGGACTAAGCAGGGACGGTTCCAGAGCGACTAAGAAGCTTTTGAACCACCTCATAAAGTATCCCCCTACGACATGGGAGGAAATCCACAACGCTTACTGCGCTGAAGTACGAGCGGATGGAGACGATCTCAACGGGCAAACCCAACAGTTAACGGGTATACAATTAGAAACAAGGAATGACCAATGCCACGAGGGAGTCAGGGACATTCCCTTCATTCCAACAGAGAACGACATCAGCCATACACGAGATCCTCTCATCCGCCGCCCCGGTATATGGACGCATTACAACGACACATCGCCCCGCTTCGAAATGAAAAAGGTACGTCCCCTTTATTATCATCACACAATTTTTGTGTCTCTCCTTCAGAAATAGTGTACGCACTGGAGAAGCTTGGCACCAAGGTGCAATGTCCTCAGAAGATAAAGTCAGATCCCACCACAAGGAAGTAGAACGTCATGTGCGAATTCCATCAGAAACGGGGACACATTACCAAAGATTGCATAGACCTGCGATAAGAGATCGTTAGAATGCTAAACCAAGGATACATGAAAGAGCTACTCAGTGACAAAGGAAAGATCAACTTTGCACACGGACGAGAACAACCCCGCAGACCACCAAATTTGCCTTCCTCGATGCAGACAGTAAATACTATAGTTGGCGACGACAACGACTCGGCAATCAACCATGTCAAACTCGCCAACATTCATATGCTAAAACGGACCATCTCCCACAAACGGTATGACGACTTCGAAGGAAGTATCACCTTCGATAAGTCTTATGTCGACGGTTTGTGTTTTCCTCATTGCGATGCTTTAGTCATTACTTTACGCATTATTGATACGAATGTCAAGAGAGTCATGATCAATGACGGAAGCGGCACATGTATCATCCACCTGAGAGTCCTTACATAAATGGGAATCGAGTATAGGATAATACCCTGCTGCATAACACTAATCGGTTTTAAAAATGCAGTGGGACGTACATTTGGAGAGGTGACCTTTCCCGTCCTCACGGGAGCGGTTAAATTGGAAAAAACTTTTCATGTAACGGACCAGGAGATGACACACAACGTCATCATAGGGCGCCCGTGGATACACGCCATGCGAGTGGTTCCCTTGAGCTTGTACAAGTTAGTCAAATTCCCTACCCCATGGGGGATATTCAGCATCAAGGGGGAACCGTGCACCGCACAAGAGTGCTACAAAATAACCCAAGATTGCACTTACACTCGATAACTAAGGGGAGCGAGCGCGGAGGCATAACTATTAGCCGTGTCAGGGACAAAAATAGACCCGACGGCAGACGCTATCAAAGATCCCGACATCGTGAAATCTTGCAAAGCGACGATCGAAAATCTCGACCTAATCCAATTGGATAGCAACAATCTCGCTAATAAAGCCTACATCAGACATGTCCTTTCCGATCCATGTAAGTACCGTGAATTTTTAACTAACTATGCAGACCTATTTGCCTTTTCTCATGTAGATATGCCGAGGATTTTGCCAGATATCGCCACCCATAAACTAAATGTCGACCGCTGCATCCGCCGGTACAGCAAATAAGGAAAATGTTCATTGCAGCAATCAATGAGGCGGTCCGCAAGGAAGTAGACAAACTACTCTCCAACAGCTCTATTAGAGAGTCAAAATATCCTCAGTGGGTCGCCAACATCGTCATGGTCAAAAAGAAAAACGGGAAGTGGAGAATGTGCATGGATTTCACCGAACTGAATAAAGCATGCCCTAAGGACTCCTTCCCCCTTCCCTACATCGACGCCACAGCTGGACATGAACTATTGAGTTTTTTAGACACATATTCTGGTTACAATCAGATCCTGATGGCCGAGAAAGATCAGGAGAAAACAACCTTCGTCACCCACCAAGGAACCTACTGCTACAAAGTGGTGCCATTTAGGCTAAAAAATGCAGGGTCCACATATCAAATACTGGTCACCAAGATGTTCAACAAACAACTCGGTAGGACTATGGATGTCTACATCGACGACATGCTCGTGAAATCTGCAAAAAAAGGAGGATCACATCGACCACTTAAAAGAGGCCTTCGAAATACTAAAAAAGTACGCGATGAAACTGAATCAAGAGAAATGTATTTTCGGCATAGCATTAGGGAAGTTTCTACGGTTCCTCGTATCCCAACGAGGCATCGAAGTCAACCCCGACCAAATCAAGTCAATCGCCACAATACCCGATGTGCTAAACAATAAAAAGCATGTGCAAAACTTGATGGGCCAGATAGCTGCCCTATCCAGATTCATCTCACGATCCTCTAACAGATGCGACAAATTTTTCAACGTGCTAAGAAAGGACAACAGATTTCAGTGGAACGAGGAATGCATTAAAGCCTTGCGAGAACTAAAAACATATCTTTCGTCACCACCACTGCTAGCCAAAGTGGATCGAGGCGAGCCCCTACTAATATATCTGGCCGTATCGAAAGTTGCTGTCAGCGCAGTATTGGTTCACGAAACAAAAGGTACGCAATACCCCATCTATTATATTAGCAAGACCCTGGTAGATGTCGAAACACGGTACCCACACCTCAAAAAATTAGCTCTGGCACTGTTCACTACTTCAAGAAAGCTCAGACCTTATTTCCAATGCCACTCCATTAAATTGGTGACCACATTCCCCTTAAGAAGCATACTACATAAGCCCGAGTTTTTGGGCCGACTCACCAGATGGGCCATAGAGCTCAGCGAACATGATATCTCGTATATCCCAAGAACCGCCATCAAGTCACAAGTCCTCGCCAACGTCGTGGTTGATTTTAGTGCAAAAATACTACCAGAGGTAGAAAAGGAAGCTCTACACTCCACCTCAAATACCAACCTCTAGGCTCTCTACTCGGATGGAGCCGTTAATGCCTCGGGATCGAGACTGGGAACTTGTCCTCGAAGTCCCTACGGACAAAATCATTCGTCAATCCATACGATGCCCAAAGATGACTAACAACGAGGCAGAATACGAAGCTGTTATTGCAGGTATAAGACTGGCCATCAAATATGGGACCCCCCGACTCGTCTTCCATTGTAACTCTCAGCTCGTGGTAAATCAAGTCCTCAAATACCAACCACTGGGTTCTCTACACGGATGGATCCGCTAATGCCTCGGGATCGGGACTAGGACTCATCCTCGAAGTCCCCACGGGTGAAATCATTCGCCAATCCATACGATGCCCCGAGATGACTAACAACGAGGTAGAATATGAAGCTGTTATTGTAGGTATAAGACTTACCATCAAATATGGGGCCCGCCGACTCATCCTCTACTACGACTCTCAGCTCGTGGTAAATCAAGTCACGGGGACCGAATCGGTATATTAAGGATGTAATTAATTCATTGCGTGTGTTTGAGGCAATGAGTTCATACCAGTATTTTGCAGAAAAGCTCTTGAGTTGTGACAGCTTGTTTAAATTGGTCTAATTAGAATGATTCAGTCCTAGCAGTTTAGCTTTTGCGAATGGAATTGGGAGGGAATTCTTGTTGGGTTTCAATGTGGTTTGGAGTTGTGTATTTTCTATGGACATGCGAAGCATGGGGTGCTTAATGATTTTCTTCTAGGTGGGACCAATGGAGAGTTCTTGACTAGTTGAGTATGTAGATGTTAATGGTTAGGAAGGGAGATGGAGTTCTCATATTATCTTAGGGTGGTATGGTATATGCGGTATGTTGTGGAGGATTGAGATTCGTGTGTGTGAGGTTATGGTGCAGTTCTGAGTGGAGAGTCATTAAATTCTTAAGAAGCGCGAGCAGTTTTAGGTGATTGGAGAATCGAGCTTCAGATGATTAGGGTGAATGATCTTTAGATGATTTAGGAAATGGTTTTGCTGATCATAATAATTTGACGAGGGTATATGTTTCAGTAAAAGGGTAATGTGATTAAGATTGATGGCACTTTGGTAGTATGGCGGTGCTTTCTAGTTAAATCGACTGCTAATATCTGAGTTTATGTGACGGCACAGGGGAATTTTAGAATATCTTTCGTGGAATGATTGGGTACTTGAGGTGTGATATGTATTCGTACGATGGAAATTGGGATCAAGTGTGGTAATTCGTGTGCTATATGGAGTGGAGACTGGAAATTCTCATGTATAGACTATGTAGTGGTTGTGGATCGTGTGTATCGACACCGTTTAGCGGCTATTGGGATTTGGAGGCCCGAGTGGATCTTTCTTTGCTTGATATGTTAGATTTTTGATATAATATTACGGTGTAGATTGGTTGTCTTAGTGTTGGGTTATTTCAGACTATTGCGCTATGGGCTATGCTGGAAAATGGCGTGGGTTGAGTGGCGAGGTGCATCAGATTACGTTCTAGCAGAGTGGTTTGTATTCAAAAGATCAACGGATGGCTGAGGAGGACTGCTTTTCTTAATTGGGCCTTTGTGATGGATGTCAGTGTAGAGGTTTCTACCATTGTTTCAATTCCGGTGTTAAGGGACTTTTTGGATGCATTTCTTGTGGTCGGGTATGTCGTCGGGCAAGGTTGTGGATTTCGATATTGATTTGGTACCGGGCACCGTATCATACGACTCCGACAGAGTTGTAGTAGTGAAAGGAGCAGTTCCAGGCTCCTTGGTTATGAGTTCGTTGGCAGGATGATGTGGCTACGTATTCAGCTTGAGTTGTTATTCTATGTTGTGATGCATTATGATTTGTTGATTATGGGAACATGTGATGCGGTTCTATTGGGGATTCATAGTAAAAGTCGAGCGGGAAGAGTAATTGGATGTTGCTCGATAAATGGAGTGTTGGTTATGACCTATCGGGTTGTGTATCGTATGTTATTTGTTTCACCATAGGTATAATAAATTGCTTTGGTTTAAGACATCAAATTGTGTGTGGCTGTCAATTTTGAGCATAATAACTAGAGGTGTTTCGTGTGTATCAGTGGTTGGATATGATCGCGCGTTGTGGCGAGGCCACCTAGAGATGTGATCTTTCGAGGTAGATTCAGGTGTTTTATTTCAATGATGTAAGACGTTGTCTCAACCTTGTGTTATGATGGTACTGATGAGCTAGAGGTACAACTCTTTCGTTTGAGTCATTTTTCATGATTTGAGTTTAGACCGTTTCTTATT
Organism: Nicotiana noctiflora; assembly: GCA_032618575.1. NCBI lineage: Eukaryota > Viridiplantae > Streptophyta > Magnoliopsida > Solanales > Solanaceae > Nicotiana > Nicotiana noctiflora. Next base: position 227,072 of record JASVEL010009942.1, read on the forward strand.
GATGCGCGTATTATGAAAGTTGTGGCTTAGGCCTGTATTGAGGTGTTATATCACCAGAGTGGTGTGTTGGATTTGAGGTGATCGTTGGGGTCATTAATGAATACGAACATATTTAATTTCAGCTTGTTGGAAGAATAATATCGAGGTCCGGCTCGAAAATCTGTTGTGGTATTAGTCAAAAGGGAAGTGACTTCATGAATGGCTGATTTGAGAAACGGTTACGGTTTGTTGCGTGTTTCATTTATCGTTGGCAGTATATGAAAGTGTTGGAATAATACTTTAGCTAATAAGAGCTTTTCTATCGGTATTTGGTTGTTGTGGCAACTGCTGTGAATAGAAGTTATCGTTTCGAGTATATGGATTATGTGGTATATCATATGACTTCACCTGAGGTTGCAGGTATGGGTTATTACAACTAGTAGAAGATGTGGTATATCGTTGGCAGTACTCACTTTACTCCCTGCACCTCACGTGCAGATGCATGTAATTATTCACCAGGTAGCGGGTTTTGAGCTGGTTGAAGATTTTGCTATCATAGCTGAACGAGGTGACCGCCAGTGTTCGCGGCACCAGATTTCTTTCCTTATTTCTAAATTTTATTATGTATAGTACTAGCCTTGTAGTTGTATTTAGACTCATCTAGACGCTCGTGACTCGTGACACCCTGGTTTGGGCTGTGTTTGGTTGTACTTCCGCTAAGTAATATTATTGAATCATGTTTAAAATTGTTTATTCATGTTTATCTATTTTTGAAAGAGGCAAATAGGGTTGGTTGGCTGGCCTTGTCTTCACGAGATACGCCATCACGACCGAAGCGAGGTTTAGGTTGTGGCATTAAATAACCAAAAGTTTAGTTGATTTTAAAACTTTAAGTATTAAGAAAATAATTGAATTACTGATTTGTCAAATATCAAAACTTTTTTTAAGGATAAAAAGGCGAACGATATTTCGCTTAGAGACTTCGTACTTTTAATATGGTGTATAAATGTATAGATACATCTAATCACAACAATTAAACCAAGAATCTATATCTATATTACCCCTTAAACTGTTATGAAACAACTAAAATGATTTTGAAAGTTTAGTGTTCTTTTATATTAGTTTCATATCAAAATAATCATCTAAATACCATGTATTCTAGACAAGTCAACTACATAAAGAAATAAATTAGCGATGGAAAAATAATGTAGTTAAATAATAAAAAATTATTGCTAGTAATAGATCAATAAAAAAAGTGACCTACTACAACATGAATTTCGTAACTAATTCCTATTTTAAAAGTTAAATTATGCAATAAAATTTCTTAGCAATAATATTAGTTTTCCTAAAAAGCAAATGTCGTAGAAAATTTTGAGAAAGTAACGAATTTAACAACCAAGCTTCTGAAAAAGATACTTTTCATTTAAATTTTAAAAACAATAATTAAATCATATGGAAGGGAAATAAAGAGGCGAAATTGGTCTTTATGATTAAACAAGGACAAAGAATTTAAATTTTTCGCGAAAGCGTGAAGTTTTCTTGTTGGAAACTAACGAAAAGATTTCCTCCTACGTTTTTGGATTCTTTTATTGTCTTAATATTTTGTATCCTTATTAGGAAAAGATATGAAATACTAAATAACTTATGAAAACTTAGTTGATTTAGAACTCCTAAATATTTGGAAATATTTTTGATTTTACAATTTTATTCGATGTAAAATATATTTTAAGGGTAAAAAAGGCGAACGATATTTCACTAAGGGCCTTCATACTTTTAATATAGTACTAGTATCTATAAACGTGCGTTGCACGTTAATAATAACACAAGATGGTTTAAACATTTATTCATATAAAGGAACAATAAAATCTTATTAATAAGATAAATTTTATGTATATACAAACATCTAAATGCCGGAAAATATTATACATTAGCATAATATATAAATTCAGATTGAGTGCACATCATCAGAACTTACACAAATGACCAATTTGATCATGTTAGTTAGATAATTATGTATTATAGTTTAATAATACTTAATATTATGGTATCTTACTGAACACTTATTTGTACACGATGTTTCTTTTATGTATATTTTTCCTTTTAATGCTTTGGTTGCTCCACCATAATCAGAACTCTTGTTGTCGATATTGATATTCCTTTTGAAAGAGCAACATATGGTTGTTCGTGCAAGAACATATATTGCGGTAAATATAGTCCAATATTTAGGATGTTTGCCCTTGTGCTTTATTTATTATAATAATTGTAATACATAAACATACTTAAAATTATTTTCACACAAATTTAAAGGGATATTCTTTAATTTCCAAAGACGAAAAGTTGAATTCGGGGATAAACACGTACTTAGAAGCACATTGACCAGTATCATAATTTCTGCATGTATGAAGTTTTATATACCATTGTGTGCTATTATATAAGTTATTAGACATATCCAAGTTTTTCAGTAATATAAGGCATATTTTTCTTCAAAATCAACTTAATTGCAGCGAAAAATTAATTTTTAACTTAGTCTATTGTATATACAGTGATAACATCTGTAAGAAATGAACCTAAAAAAATTGGTGTATGATAGAAAGTCATTTGGTGTTAAAGTTTTAAGTATTCTTCGAGGTAGTAATTATTGGTATCATATTCAACTGAGTCAAATTTTTTTTTAAAAAAGATATTTTTACCATAAAACTTATTAATCAACATTTTATATAGTTGATCAACATATTCATTTCTGCTAGCAAAGATAGCTCTTTAATTTTTATTAGGCAAAATACCTTAGTACCCCCCTAAACTATTTGAGAATTATTACTTTCCTCCCTAAACTATCTCTGGTTCGAATTACCCCCCTCAACTTGGCCTTTTGAGAATAATTACCCCCCTAAATGCTTATGTGGCAAAAAGTATGGGTACACTCACCTGCCATGTGAATTTTTCTGTCCATATGGAATTTTCGTGAAAAATAAAAAAGAATTTTTATCTTTTTAAGAATATTATTTTTTAAATAATCTTTTTCGAATACAATTTATAATAAAATTTGGATAGAACGATATTAGTTAGGCTAAATATTTTAATTTGTTCAAAAATAATAAAATTTTAGTAATCTTTTTTTGAATTTGACCTGAAAATAAAGATTTATACAATTAAAATAAATAGTCAATGCATCTAAAAATTTATAAAATATAGTTTGACATTAATTATTTTGGCTATAATTTTTTATATATCTCTAAATTACAGTGCTCCAATTTTGTTTTACGGGTTTTACCTAAAAAAAAGTAAAAATACACAGTTGAAATAAATAATCATTGCATCGCAAAAGAATAAATAAAAAGAGTATACAATTACAAGAAATTACAAGTGCAATTGTACACTCTTTTTATTTCTTCTTTGATTCAATGATTATTTATTTTAACTATGTATTTTTTATAACTTTTTAGATGTCTTGACTATTTATTTCAATTGTATAAATTTTTATTTTCAAGTAATATTCAAAAAAAGATTAACTAAAATTTTATTACTTTTGTATAAACAAAAATATTTAGCATAACTAATGTCGTTCATGTCCAACTTTTATTATAAATTGTATTTAAAAAAATTATCTAAAAAATAATATTCTTAAAAAGAAAAAAAATTCACGAAAATGCCACATGGACAGAAAAATCCACATGGCAGGTGAGTGTACCCACACTTTTTGCCACATAAGCATTTATGGGGTAGTTATTCTCAAAAGGCCAAGTTGAGGGGGGTAATTCGAACCAGAGATAGTTTCGGGAGGAAAGTAATAATTCTCAAATAGTTTAGGGGGGTACTAAGGTATTTTGCCTTTTTATTATGTGATTTGCACAATTTCCATTTTAATCTAATGATGAAAATATTTTCTTAGTAAATTCACTACTTGTCACGACCCCAAATCCGGTCGTGATGACGCCCAGCACATTGCTAAGCCAGCCTGACCAATCGATAACAATAACGGAGCTAGAAGCTCTCTTTAGCCCATATAAGCATATTAAATCACGAAGCAATAGCGATACCAATAACGAAAACGGGAAACCAAGTCCCATAATACATCAACTCCCATAGACCAAGGGTCGAGAGTCATGAGCCTCTACTGAACATGAGTGTATAAAGGTTTACAAGATATCAAGTGCGGAAAGAAAAGTCAATACAAAATCAAGACGGGAGAAGGAATATCGGGTCCTGCGTACTCTGCAGCTACCTCGTATATCCCACGGATGTCGCCTCGCACAGCCTCATCGGATCGCTGCCGAGAGGTACTCGGATCCGCACACAAGGTGCGAGGAGTAAAATGAGTACTGCTAGACTCGGTGGTAATAAACAAGGGTAAGACAGACGCAGATAAGAAATCCGCAATAAAGCACTATGTAAAGCTATAATCAGCTACCCTGTCATAAAATCAATCTTCACTGTACCCTGTTCCAACAAATACCAATAAATAGCATAACAGATAGCAGATGTAGCTAAATGCAATGCAATGCATGATATGACCGCTACGGCGCGTAGCCCGACTCCAATTTTGGGTACCCGTGCTCACTGTGGGGGTTCGGACTCCGGAGGGGCTCCTACAGCCCAAGCACATCTCATAGAGATATTCCTGCGGCGTGCAGTCCGATCCAACATTGTCACGACCCAAATCCGGTCGTGATGGCGCCCAACAATCAAGCTAGGCCAGCCAGACCAACCATTTAATTATAACACAATACCAGTCCCTAAATGGACAACCCAAGAAGAATATATGAGTTTAAGAACTCAAATATTAATAATACTGAACAAAAGTACTGACACTCCCAAAGATCCGGAGTCACAAGTCTAGAGCCTCTAAACAAACCCAACAGGAAATAGAGAGTACGATATAGAAGTACTCAAGTCTGAATACGAAAAAATACAAGTAATAACTGGAAAGGAGTGGAGAAGCTAGGTTCTGCGAACGTAGGCAGCTACCTCAGCAACTCGAAATGACATTGCAAATGCTGGAAATGCCTGTCTACTGCTCCTGAGTACCCGAGTCTGCACACAAAAGGTGCAGGGAGTAGGAGTGAGTACTAAGTACTCAGTGAGTAACAAATATATATAAGTAGCTGAACAGTAAGAAATCCACAAAAATACCACAATATGAAGCTACACTACAGTCCGAATCTCCTACGAACTAGCAACAACAATACCATACAGCTACCACAGAGTAATTCAACAAATACAGATGCAATGCAATGCACATAACCGCTACGGCGTGTAGCCCGATCCAATTTAACGTCGACGGCGCTTACTGGGGGTGTGTACAGACTCCGGAGGGGCTCCTACAGCCCAAGCGCAATACTGCTGCGGCGTGCAGCCCCATCCTCACATCAACCACTGCGGCGTGCAGCCCGATCCCATACTCAGTCCACAACAAGCAATTAAGTCACAAAACAATTCATTTTCCTTAATTCCAGTTCTCAATTCATAATTTATGAAAAATACTTTAACTTTATTAAGTTTGTAAAAGCCGGTGACTTAGCATTTCAAAAGTGTGATTTCAATTTCCAGGACTGAGATCAGTGATTTAAGCAATTTTTAGCTATCACATAAATATTGTCCTCTAAGGACGCTACAGATCGGCACAAGGCCCCAAACAAGGCTTACAGCCCACAAATATAGCAAATACAGTGTATTTCCAACACTAACAACATATTATTCATTTCCGGGATGGACCAAGTCTCAATCCCCAATCACAATCAATCCCGCACCTGCCACGGTGTGCGAGCCACGCCCTATTAGCGTCACAATGTGCTAAGCCGGGGTTTCGAACCCTCAGAGGCTACAATATACACAAACTACTCACCTCTAGCCGGTCGTAGACTCGTCCGCGATGCCTTTTCCTTTGAATTTCGTTGCCTCGTGTGTAGAATCTAGTCAAATAACAATAATTATATCAATTACGGGTTAAAGAATCATAACCCACTTCAATTTATATGAAATTCGCATAATTACACTAAGTTGGTAAAACCCGACCCCGGGCCCCACCGCTCGGAAAATTCCGAAATTAGTACCAACGCGATCCTTATCTCGCCACGAGTCCGTGCATATAAAATTTATCGAAATCGGAGTTCAAATGGCCTTCCAAATCCAAAAATCCCGTTTTCAATATTTAGGCCACATTTCTTCAAGATTTCAACCCAATTTCATGAAGATTGATGTTAATACTACCATAAAATGATGTTTTTGAGTCAAGAATCTTACCTCCGACGAATACCCGATGACTTCTCAGTGATTTCTTCGAGTTTTCTTCTCTCTAGGGCTCAAATGTGTGTTTTGGGTTAATGAACCCGTAACTCTCTGTTTCTGGATTAAATTCACTGCCAGAGACTTTTGTTCTATGCGATCGCAGGCCCCCTATTGCGATCGCATAGAGTAATTTTCCTCAGGCCTCTAATTTGTTCTATGCGATCGCAAGCCTAGCCATGCGATCGCATAGCTTTGCATTCCTACCCTCCGCGATCGCAATCGAGCCTCCGCGATCGCACTGCACAAATTCCGGACACTATGCGATCGCAATGCCCTCCACGCGATCGCATAGAGAAAACTTCACGCCCCTTCCACTCTTCTATGCGATCGCAATCATCTCTATGCGATCGCATAGAGCAACTGCTGACTGCAATTTCTGCAGAATTTTTCCAAGTTCTAAATGCCCGGTTGATGGTCCGAATCCATCCCGGGGCCCCCGGGACCCCAACGAAAACCACCAACACACTCCAAAATATGATACGGACTTGTTCCAATCATAAAAACACCATACTAAACATCAAAATCTCCATTTATTCACGAATTCAAGCCTAAGTTTCTTCAAAACTTCCAAAACTAACATTCAATCCAAAACCCGATCAAACGATGTCCGAATGACCTGAAAATTTGCAGACATATCCAAAATCACATAACGAAGCTATAGAAATTGTCGGAATTCCATTCCGACCCCCGGATCAAAATATCACCTACCATCCGGTTTTCGCCAAAATTCAACATTCGCCAATTCAAGCTTAAAACTACACCGGACCTCCGAATTCAATTCCGATTGTTCTCTTAAGTCATAAATGATCCCCCGGAACTAGTCGAATCATCAGAATCCGGTTCCGAGCACTCTAACTCAATAGTCAACTCTTGGTTGACTTTTCATATTCAAGCTTTCTTCAAACATGCTATTTGTTTCATTTTCAATCCGAATCACTCCTAACTCACCCGATATACTCTAATACTGATTTAAAAGCATAATATATGTAAATGCAAGGTAACGGGGTGGAAATTCCCGTAACGACGGGCTGGGTCGTTACATTCTCCCCAACTTAAACAAACGCTCGTCCGCGAGCGGGTTAAGAAACATACCTGGAGTATCAAACAAGTGTGGATATCTGCTCCGCATTTCCTGCTCGGTCTCCCAAGTTGCTTCCTCCACGGGATGACCTCTCCACTGCACTTTTACTGAAGCTATGTCCTTAGATCTCAGTTTACGAACCCGTCGACCCAAAATGGCTACCGGTTCCACATCATAAGTCAAATCCTCATCTAGCTGTATCGTGCTGAAGTCCAACACATGAGACGGGTCTCCGACATACTTCCGGAGCATAGATACATGGAACACCGGGTGAACTCCCGACAAACCGGGTGGCAAAGCAAGCATATAAGCCACCTCTCCAACTTTCCTAAGCACCTCAAAAGGTCCAATAAACCTTGGGCTCAACTTCCCTTTCTTTCCAAACCTCATAACACCTTTCATAGGCGAAACTTTCAGCAACACCTTCTCACCTACTGAATAAGACACATCTCGGACCTTCCGGTCTGCATAACTCTTCTGACGCGACTGAGCTGTGCGAAGTCTCTCCCGAATCACCTTCACCTTATCTAAGGCATCTTGGACTAACTCTGTCCCTAACAACCTAGCCTCGCCGGGCTCGAACCAACCAACTGGAGACCTACACCGCCTCCCATATAAAGCTTCATACGGTGCCATCTGAATGCTGGACCGATAGCTATTATTGTAAGCAAACTCCGCCAAAGGCAAATAATCAGCCCATGAACCACCAAAATCAATAACACAAGCACGCAACATGTCCTCCAATATCTGAATAGTACGCTCAGACTGCCCATCCATCTGTGGATGAAATGCTGTGCTCAACTCTACCTGTGAACCCAACTCTCGCTGAAATGTCCTCCAGAACTGAGAAGTGAACTGGGTACCTCTGTCCGATATAATAGAAATGGGAACTCCATGCAATCTCACTATCTCACGGATGAATATCTCTGCCAACCGCTCTGAGGTATAGGTAGTACACACTGGGATGAAGTGAGCTGACTTAGTCAACCTATCCACCACCACCCAAACTGAATCAAACTTCCTCGCCGTCCGAGGGAGTCCACTAACAAAGTCCATAGTTATTCTTTCCCACTTCCACTCCGGAATATCAATACGTCGGAATACACCACCAGGTCTCCGATGCTCATACTTGACCTGCTGACAGTTTAGACACCGAGCCACATGGCTCACAATATCTTTCTTCATCTTTCTCCACCAGTAATGCTGCTTCAAATCCCGATACATCTTCGCGGCTCCTGGATGAATAGAATACCGCGAGCTATGGGCCTCTTCCAATATCAACTCATGAAGGCCATCAACATTGGGCACACATATCCGGCCCTGCATCCGCAATACACCCTCACTATCAATAGTGACATCTCTAGCATCATCATGCTGAACTTTGTCCTTAAGGACAAGTAAGTGTGGATCATCATACTGGCGCTCTCGAATACGATCATATAAAGAAGAACGAGCTACTACACAAGCCATCACCCGACCGGGCTCAGAAATATCCAGCCTTACCATCTGATTAGCTAACGCCTGAACATCAACTGCTAGGGGTCTCTCCCCAACCGGAATATACGCCAAACTGCCCATACTAATAGCCTTCCGGCTTAATGCATCAGCCACTACATTGGCTTTCCCGGGATGGTACAAGATAGTAATATCATAGTCTTTAAGCAATTCAAGCCATCTCCGCTGCCTCAAATTTAGATCTTTTTGCTTAAACAAATGCTGAAGGCTGCGGTGGTCTGTATATACATCATAAGATACACCATATAGGTAATGCCTCCAAATCTTCAAGGCATGAACAATAGCAACTAACTCCAAATCATGAACAGGGTAGTTCTTCTCGTGGGGTTTTAGCTGACGAGAAGCATATGCAATAACTCTACCCTCCTGCATCAACACACAACCGAGTCCAACTCTGGAAGCATCACAATACACCGTATATGACCCTGAAGCTGATGGTAACACAAGTACTGGAGCCGTGGTCAAAGCCTCCTTGAGCTTCTGAAAGCTCTCTTCACATTCATCAGACCACACAAATGGAGCATTCTTCTGTGTCAGCTTAGTCAACGGTGAAGCAATAGATGAGAAATCCTGAACAAACCGACGATAATAGCCTGCCAAGCCGAGAAAACTCCGAATCTCTGTAGCTGAGGAAGGTCTGGGCCAATTCTGCACCGCCTCGACCTTCTGAGGATCAACCCGAATACCATCACTGGACACTATATGTCCCAGAAAACCCACAGTATCAAGCCAGAACTCACACTTAGAGAATTTTGCATAAAGCTTCTCTTCTCTCAACCTCTGCAATGCCACTCTTAAATGCTGTGCATGCTCCTCCTGGCTGCGTGAGTATACCAAGATATCATCAATAAACACAATCACAAAAGAATCAAGGTACGGCCGAAATACACTATTCATCAAGTGCATGAATGCTGCTGGGGCATTAGTCAACCCGAAAGACATCACCAGGAACTCGTAGTGCCCATATCGCGTCCTGAACGCTGTCTTCATAATATCCGAGTCCCTGATCTTCAACCGATGATAGCCCGATCGAAGATCAATCTTAGAAAATACACTAGCTCCCTGGAGCTGATCAAATAGGTCCTCAATACGAGGTAATGGGTACTTATTCTTCATCGTTACCTTGTTCAGCTGCCCGTAATCAATGCACATTCTCATTGTGCCATCTTTCTTCTTCACGAATAACACCGGTGCACCCCAAGGTGACACACTTGGACGAATGAAACCCTTATCTAAGAGTTCCTGAAGCTGTTCTTTCAATTCTTTTAACTCTGCTGGTGCCATGCGATAAGGAGGAATAGAAATGGGCTGAGTGCCCGGCACCAAGTCAATACCAAAATCAATATCTCTATCAGGCGGCATGCCCTGGCAGGTCTGCTGGAAATACATCCGGAAACTCCCTCACAATGGGGACCGAATCAAGACTGGGTGTCTCGGCTTCAACATTTCTAATGAAGGCCAAATAAGATAAACAACCCTTGCCAATCATTCGTTGAGCCTTTATATAAGAAATCACCCTGTCGGACACATAATCAGTCAAGCCACGCCACTCGATCCTCGGATTACCTGGAATAGCTAGTGTGACTGTCTTGGCATGACAGTCCAGAATCGCATGGTAAGGAGATAGCCAATCCATGGCTAGGATAACATCGAAATCTACCATGCCCAATAGTAATAGATCAACTCGGGTCTCCAGACCCCCAATAGTAATAATACAGGATCGATATACCTGATCCACAACAACAGTATCCCCCACTGGGGTAGACACATGTACGGGCAAAGGAAGAATACCACGGGTCATACCCAAATGATGTACAAAATAAGTAGAGACATAAGAATAGGTGGATCCGGATCAAATAAGACAGAAGCATCCCTGTGGCAGACTGAGATAATACCTGAAATAACCGCATCTAAAGCACTAGCATCCTTCCTGTCCGGAAGAGCATAGAAACGAGCCTGGCCTCCACCAGTACGATCCTCACCCCTAGGGCGACCTCTGGATACCTGGCCACCAGTCCTAGCCGACTGTGCTGGCGCTGAAGAAACAGGAGTAGAAGACGAAGGCTGATCCCTCCGCTGAGACCGCTTACGAAGCCACTGAGGACACTCTCTCCTGATATGGCCCAAATCACCGCACTCAAAACAACGGCCTGAAGATGGAAGAAGGGGCTGCTGAGGACCCCTCGCTACCGATGAATCCTGTGCTGAGGAAACAGGAGCAGAGCTCTGAGCCGGAAGAGCACTCAGTGCAGGCTGACTCTGCTGGCGGCTCTGCTGACCCTGATAACCCTGCTGGCCTTGACGACCACGATCGGATGAAACCCCACCGGACTCCGTACGTCCAGACTGATGAGACCCGAAAGAGCGACCTCTGCTATGCTGAAATTGGCCCCTAGACGGAGCACCACTGTAACTGCCAGCACCACGAGGCCTCTTAGCCTCTCTCTCCTCTCGCTCTCTGCGGCGATCTGTCTCAACGTGACGGGCAGCATCAACCACCTCCTCAAAGGTAACTGTCGAAACTCTCTCCCCGGTCATCAATATGCGGATGGGATAAATAAGACCATCAATAAATCTCCGAATCCTCTCCTCGTCCGTAGGAACCATCCACATGGCATGGCGGGCCACCTGTGTGAATCTCATCTCGTATCGATTAACTATCATCTCTCCTCGCTTCAACCACTCGAACCGACGTCGCAGCTTCTCTCTACGAGACCGAGGCACGTACTTCTCCAAAAATACCGTGGAGAATTGTTGCCAAGTGAGGGGCACTGCCCCAGCGGGCCCACGCCTCTCAAAATCCTCCCACCACTGAAATGCTGCACCGTGAACCGAAAAGTGGCGAATGAAACACCGCCGGACTCTAGAATACCCGCGGTGCGAAGCATGCGCCGACATCCGTCAAGAAAACCCCGGGCATCCTCGCCCTCGCTCCACCGAATGTCGGAGGCCGTAGCCTCTCAACTCTCTCCAAACGACGCTGCTCTCGTCGGGCATAACCGGAACCACATATGCAGGGAGCCGGTGCAACGGGCGCAACCGGCCGAACCGGCTCGGGTGCGCGAGCCACGAGGTCCGATTCCCTCCCCTCGCTCGTGAAGAAGACATCGCAGCAGTAGCAAGCAACTACCCGTGCCAAGCTCGTGCACACCGATAATATCCGAGCCAAGGTCTCCCCGAAGACCCGTACCACGACAGGCACCGCCGTGCTCGAACCTCGAGTTGCCGGAGCGTTCGCCGCCGGAATCCGGTCCCGAGTCTGGGCCACCGGTGAGGACTACTCGAGCAAGATGCTCCGCCTCTACCTCTACCACAACTCATCCTGGGTGCCAATGGTGGTCGTCCGCCCCGTCCGTTAGCTCGTGTTCTCGCCATCCGCGAGAGAATAGAATATGGAAAATTTAATTTCATGATAACACAAATCGCACGATATGAATTCAAGAAAATGAGGTTTTTCCTAAAGTTTCGTAGCCCTTCGAAGATAGATACGGACGTCTACGTACCGATCCGCGAAAGCCTACTAAACCGGCTCATGACTCGCGAGTCCTAATAACCTAGAGCTCTGATACCAACTTGTCACGACCCAAATCCGGTCGTGATGGCGCCCAACAATCAAGCTAGGCCAGCCAGACCAACCATTTAATTATAACACAATACCAGTCCCTAAATGGACAACCCAAGAAGATATATGAGTTTAAGATCTCCAATAATAATAATACTGAACAAAAGTACTGACACTCCCAAAGATCCGGAGTCACAAGTCTAGAGCCTCTAACAAAACCCAACAGGAAATAGAGAGTACGATATAGAAGTACTCAAGTCCGAATACAAAATATAAAATAACAACTGGAATGAGAGGAGAAGCTAGGTTCTGCGAACGTAGGCAGCTACCTCAGCAACTCGATGTGACAATGTTAACGCTGGAGATGCCCGTCTACTGCTCCTGAGTACCTGAGTCTGCACACAAAAGGTGCAGGGAGTAGGGGTGAGTACTAAGTACTCAGTGAGTAACAAATATATATATGTAGCTGACAGTAAGAAATCCACAAAAATACCACAATATGAAGCTACACTACAGTCCGAATCTCCTACGAACTAGCAACAACAATACCATACAGCTACCACAGAGTAATTCAACAAATACAGATACAATGCAATGCATATAACCGCTACGGCGTGTAGCCCGATCCAATTTAACGTCGACGACGCTCACTGAGGGTGTGTACAGACTCCGGAGGGGCTCCTACAGCCCAAGCGTAATACTGCTGCGGCGTGCAGCCCGATCCTCACATCAACCACTGCGGCGTGCAGCCCGATCCCATACTCAGTCCACAACAAGCAATTAAGTCACAAAACAATTCATTTTCCTTAATTCCAGTTCTCAATTCATAATTTATGAAAAATACTTTAACTTTATTAAGTTTGTAAAAGTCGGTGACTTAGCTTTTCAAAAGTGTGATTTCAATTTCCAGGACTGAGATCAGTGATTTAAGCAATTTTTAGCTATCACATAAATATTGTCCTCTAAGGACGCTACAGATCGGCACAAGGCCCCAAACAAGGCTTACAGCCCACAAATATAGCAAATACAGTGTATTTCCAACACTAACAACATATTATTCACTTCCCGGATGGACCAAGTCTCAATCCCCAATCACAATCAATCCCGCACCTGCCACGGTGTGCGAGCCACGCCCTATTAGCATCACAATGTGCTAAGCCGGGGTTTCGAACCCTCAAGCTACAATATACACAAACTACTCACCTCTAGCCGGTCGTAGACTCGTCCGCGATGCCTTTTCCTTTGAATTTCGTTGCCTCGTGTGTAGAATCTAGTCAAATAACAATAATTATATCAATTACGGGTTAAAGAATCATAACCCACTTCAATTTATATGAATTTTGCATAATTACACTAAGTTGGTAAAACCCGACCCCGGGCCCCACTGCTCGGAAAATTCCGAAATTAGTACCAACGCGATCCTTATCTCGCCACGAGTCCGTGCATATAAAATTTATCGAAATCGGAGTTCAAATGGCCTTCCAAATCCAAAAATCCCGTTTTCAATATTTAGGCCACATTTCTTCAAGATTTCAACCCAATTTCATGAAGATTGATGTTAATACTACCATAAAATGATGTTTTTGAGTCAAGAATCTTACCTCCGACGAATACCCGATGACTTCTCGATGATTTCCTCGAGTTTTCTTCTCTCTAGGGCTCAAAATTATGTTTTGGGGGTGTAAACCCGTAAGCTCTCTGTTCTGCAATTTAATTCACTGCCAGAGACTTTTGTTCTTCGCGTTCGCGTGAGCTCCCAATTGCGATCGCATAGAGTAATTTTCCTCAGGCCTCCAATTTGTTCTATGCGATCGCAGGCCTAGCCATGCGATCGCATAGCTTTGCATTCCTACCCTCCGTGATCGCAATCGATCCTCCGCGATCGTACGGCACAAATACCGGACACTATGCGATCGCAATGCCCTCCACGCGATCGCATAGAGAAAACTTCACACCCCCTTCCACTATTCTATGCGATCGCAATCATCTCTATGCGATCGCATAGAGCAACTGCTGACTGCAATTTCTGCAAAATTTTTCCAAGTTCTAAATGCCCGGTTGATGGTCCGAATCCATCCCGGGGCCCCCGGGACCCCAACGAAAACCACCAACACACTCCAAAACATGATACGGACTTGTTCCAATCATAAAAACACCATACTAAACATCAAAATCTCCATTTATTCACGAATTCAAGCCTAAGTTTCTTCAAAACTTCCAAAACTAACATTCAATCCAAAACCCGATCAAACGATGTCCGAATGACCTGAAAATTTGCAGACATATCCAAAATCACATAACGAAGCTACAGAAATTGTCGGAATTCCATTCTGACCCCCAGATCAAAATATCACCTACCATCCGGTTTTCGCCAAAATTCAACATTCGCCAATTCAAGCTTAAAACTACACCGGACCTCCGAATTCAATTCTGATTGTTCTCCTAAGTCATAAATGATCCCCCGGAACTAGTCGAATCATCAGAATCCGGTTCCGAGCACTCTAACTCAATAGTCAACTCTTGGTTGACTTTTCATATTCAAGCTTTCTTCAAACATGCTATTTGTTTCATTTTCAATCCGAATCACTCCTAACTCACCCGATATACTCTAATACTGATTTAAAAGCATAATATATGTAAATGCAAGGTAACGGGGTGGAAATTACCATAACGACGGGCCGGGTCGTTACAAACATATATCTCGCTGCGGCGCGCAGCCCAATCCACTACTAGTCAGCTAATATGCAGATACAGCCTCGCAGGCTCAAAAGTAGTTTTTGAAAACTCTTTTTATCATTTTTCAGTTGAAAACAGAAATATCAAGTTCCAGATATTGGAAATAACATGATAACAAAAATAGCTGCGGACTAGTAGTAAACTAGCATGTTCATATGATAAGACAATGATAACGATCCTCGCGGGATCCAATAACTGGCTCACGGCCCACATGTATACTCAACCGCCCAAGAAGGGGGTTCCTCGGCTCAAGAGTGGCCATTATCACAATATATATATGTATGCAACCATCCGAGAAGGAGGTTCGACGGCTCTAGAATAGCCAATAATACAGTATCAACAGGTTGGACTAATATATAGTCTCCAATTCATGATCGACCCCGCACTCTCGAGAGTGTGCGTGTCTCGCCGCTATACAGCGTCACAAAGTGGTATACCGGGGTTTCGAACCCGCTGGTCATCACCCACATCTATTACTCACCTCAATACGGCGCGACGACTACTCCGCGATGCCCTTGCCACGAGAATCAAGCTCCGCACGCATAGAATATGACCAAATACAGTAGAAACACAACAAATTAGGCCAATGGGACGACACCCAATCAATATAACTCAATTTACATCAAAATTCCCAAAGTTGTCAAAACCCGACTTTCGGTACGCTTGTCGAAAAATCACGAAAGTCACATATTCGGAATCCTCTTCTCGATACGAGTCAAAGCATATCAATTTTACCAAATTTGGACTCCATTTGCCCATTCAAAACCTTGATTTTCTAAAGTTCAAGCCTAGGGCTAATCCTCCATAAATTACCCCAAATTCCTCCATTTTCATGATATAATTACATAATATTATCAATACTAATCTTAGTTTAAGTCCATAGTTGATTACCTGATGATTTCCCTTGAATTTCTCTTCAAAATCGCCCAAATCGCCTCTAAAGCCGAGACCCAAATGTGTGAAATGTTCTGAAATTTTTCTAACTTCCGATACACTTAACTTACAGCGATTTTCGCTTCTGCGGAAGAATTTCCGCTCCTACGAGTCCGTATCCGCGACCAAAGGGTCGCTTCAGCGGTTCCAGGCCTAGCCGGCCAATTCCGCTTCTGCGATATACGGGCCGCCTTGCGCGTCCGCTTCTGCGAAGATTCTCTCGCTCCTATGGGTTTTCCCGCTTCTGCGACTAGGCGTCCGCCTCTGCGGACTCGCCTAAGCGGCTACCCTTCCGCTTCTGCGATCCTTCACCCCATGGCCCTTGGCCGCTTCTGCGACTCACCTTCCGCTCCAGCGGTGCCGCACCTGCGGGCTCAGCTCCGCTTCCGCGATCACAAGCGCTTCTGCGCTCCAATATCCGCTTCTGCGGACTCGCTCCTGCGACCATAATTCCGCAGGAGCGGAAACAACAGAAACAGGATCCCAACCTGCAATTTCCATGATTTTCTTCCGTTTAACCATCCGAAAACACCCCGAGGCCCCCGGGACCTCATCCAAACACACCAACACATCTTAACACCTTATTCGAACTTACTCCAATCCTCAAAACACGTCTAACAACACCAAAACCCATAATTCACATCAAATTCAAGCCTAAATTCCTTAAAACATTCCGAATTACACATTCAATCAAAAACCCGACCAAACGACGTCCGAATGACCTCAAATTTTGCAGGCACATCCAAAATCACCTAACGAAGCTACTGCAACTGTCGGAATTCCATTCCGACCCCCGGATCAAAATCTCACCTACCGTCCGGATTTCGCCAAAATTCAACCTTAGCCAATTCAAGCCTATTTCTACACCGAGCCTCCAAATTCAATTCCGATCGCTCCCCTAAGTCAAAAATCACCTTCCGGAACTAACCGAATCATCAGAATCCGATTCCGAGCCCTCTAACCAAATAGTCAACTCCGAGTTGACTTTCCTTATTCAAGTCTCTTTCAAAAAGGCTATATGCCTCGTTTTCAATCCAATTCACTCCTAATTCACCCGATAGACTTTAACACTGATATAAAAGCATAAAACATACAATTTCAACATAACAGGGTGGTAATTCCCGTGACGACGGGCCGGGTCGTCACATTCTCCCCCTCTTAAGCAAACGCTCGTCCTCGAGCGGGTCAAGAAACATACCTGAAGTCTCAAACAAGTGAGGATATCTGCTCCGCATCTCCCGCTCGACCTCCCAAGTGGCCTCCTCCACGGGTCGACCTCTCCACTGAACCTTAACCGATGCAATCTCCTTAGACCTCAATTTTCTCACCTGCCGTCCCAAAATAGCAATAGGCTCCACATCATAGGATAGATCACCATCAAGCCGAATGGTGTTGAAATCTAATACATGAGACGGATCTCCAATGTACTTCCGGAGCATAGACACATGGAATACTGGATGAACGCTGGATAAGCTGGGCGGCAAGGCCAACTCATATGCCACCTCTCCAACTCTCCTAAGTATCTCAAAAGGACCAATGTACATGGGACTCAACTTTCCTTTTTTCCCAAATCTCATGACACCCTTCATAGGTGAAATCTTCAACAATACTCGGTCACCAACCATGAAAGACAACTCTCGAACTCTACGGTCCGCATAACTCTTCTGACGAGACTGTGCTGTACGAAGCCTCTCCTGGATCAACTTTGCTCTATCCAGAGCATCCCGGACTAACTCAGTCCCTATCAATCTAACCTCGCCAGGCTCAAACCATCCCACGGGGGATCTACACCGCCCTGCCATACAATGCCTCATACGGGGCCATCTGAATACTCGACTGATAACTGTTGTTGTAGGCAAACTTCGCAAGTGGTAGGAACTCATCCCACGAACCACCAAAATCAATCACACAAGCTCGCAACATATCCTCCAAGATCCTGAATAGTGCGCTCAGACTGTCCGTCTGTCTGGGGGTGAAATGTTGTACTCAACTCAACCCGCGTACCCATCTCTCGCTGAAATGCTCTCCAAAACTGAGAAGTGAACTGAGTACCCCTGTCGGATATGATAGACACCGGGACTCCATGCAACCGAACAATCTCTCGAATAAAGATCGATGCCAACCGCTCCGATGAGTAGGTAGTACTAATTGGAATGAAGTGAGCTGACTTGGTCAGTCTATCCACAATCACCCATACAGAATCAAACTTCCTCGCCGTCCGAGGGAGTCCAGTAACAAAGTCCATAGTGATCCTCTCCCATTTCCACTCAGGAATATCAATGCGCTGAAATACACCACCGGGCCTCTGATGCTCATACTTAACCTGCTGACAGTTGAGGCACCGTGCTACATGTCTGACAATGTCCATTTTCATCTTTCTCCACCAATAGTGCTGTTTCAAATCTTGATACATCTTAGCGGCTCCTGGATGGATAGAATACCGCGAGCTATGGGCCTCTTCCAGAATCAACTCACGAAGGCCATCAACATTGGGCACACATATCCGGCCCCGCATCCTCAATACGCCGTCACTATCAATGGTGACATCTCTAGCATCATCATGCTGAACTCTGTCCCTCAGGACAGCCAAATGTGGATCATCATACTGGCGCTCACGAATACGATCATATAGAGATGACCGAGATACAACACAAGCCAATACCCGGCTGGGCTCCGAAATATCTAACCTCACTAGCCGATTGGCTAGCACCTGAACATCATAAGCAAATGGCCTCTCCTCGGCTGGAATATATGCCAAGCTCCCCATACTGACCGCCTTCCGGCTCAAAGCATCGGCCACCACATTGGCCTTACCCGGATGATATAATATAGTAATGTCATAATCCTTCAGCAACTCTAGCCATCTCCGCCGTCTCAAATTAAGGTCTTTCTGTTTGAACAAGTGCTGGAGACTACGATGGTCGGTATACACCTCACAAGACACACCGTACAAATAGTGCCTCCAAATCTTCAAGGCATGAACAATGGCGGCTAGCTCCAAGTCATGAACAGGATAGTTCTTCTCATGCGGCTTCAACTGCCGAGAAGCATAAGCAATTACCTTACCTTCCCGCATCAACACACAACCTATCCCCACTCTCGAGGCATCACAATAAACGGTATATGAACCTGAAGCTGATGGCAATACTAACACTGGAGCTGTGGTCAAAGCTGTCTTGAGCTTCTGAAAGCTCTCCTCGCACTCATCCGACCACACGAATGGTGCACCCTTCTCGGTCAATTTAGTCAATGAAGAAGCAATGGATGAAAATCCCTGAACAAACCGGTGATAATATCCCGCCAAACCAAGAAAACTCCTGATCTCTGTAGCTGAGGTCGGTCTAGGCCAACTCCGCACCGCCTCTATCTTTTTCTGATCAACCTGAATACCATCACGAGACACCACATGTCCCAGAAATGCTACGGACTCGAGCCAAAACTCGCACTTGGAGAATTTAGCATATAGCTTCTCCTCCCTCAATCTCTGCAACACAATACTCAAATGTTGAGCATGCTCCTCCCGACTACGGGAGTAGACTAGAATGTCATCAATGAACACAATCACAAATGAATCCAAATAAGGCCCGAACACACTGTTCATCAGATGCATAAATGCTGCTGGGGCGTTGGTCAACCCAAACGACATCACAAGAAACTCATAATGACCATATCGGGTCCTGAATGCAGTCTTCATAATATCTGAGTCTCTGATCTTCAACTGATGATAGCTCGAACGAAGATCGATCTTAGAAAACACCCTCGCACCCTGTAACTGATCAAACAAATCATCTATGCGCGGTAGAGGGTACTTGTTCTTCACCGTCACTTTGTTCAATTGCCTATAATCAATACACATTCGCATGGAACCATCTTTCTTTTTAACAAATAATACCGGCGCACCCCACGGAGACACACTAGGGCGGATGAAACCCTTATCCAGAAGCTCTTGAAGCTGCTCTTTCAGTTCTTTCAACTCAGCTGGTGCCATCCGATAAGGAGGAATGGATATAGGCCGAGTGCCCGGCACCAAGTCAATGCCAAAATCAATATCCCCGTCCGGCGGCATGCCCGGCAGGTCTGAGGGAAATACATCTAGGAAGTCCCTCACAACAGGTACATAATCAATGCTAGGAGACTCAGCTCCCACATCTCTCACAAAAGCTAAATACGATAAACACCGTTTTTCAACCATCTTCTGAGCTTTTAGGAACGAAATGACACGGCTAGGGACGAAATCGGTCGAACCCCGCCACTCAATCCGAGAAATACCAGGAATGGCCAACGTAACTGTCTTAGCATGACAGTTCAATATAGCATGGTACGGAGACAACCAGTCCATACCCAATATAACATCAAAGTCCACCATCCCCAACAATAACAAATCTGCCTGTGTCTCCAGACCCCAATAGATATAACACAGGATCTATATACATGATCCACAACAATCGTATCACCCACGGGGGTGGATACATGAACAAGCAAATCAAGACTATCACGAGTCGCACCCAAATAATGTGCAAAATAAGAGGACACGTAAGAATATGTGGACCCCGGATCAAATAGAACAGCGGCATCTCCGTGACGGACAGAAATGATACCCGTAATCACCGCATCGGAGGCAACCGCATCACGCCCGTCGTGAAGTGCATAGAATCGCGCTCGGCCTCCACCGTATCTCTCTCGCCTCGGGCGACCACGAGAAGACCGACCTCCACCTCTACTAGACCGAGATGGTGCCGAAGAGGAGGGCTGATCCCTCTGCTGAGTCCCGCCCCTACGTAGTCGAGGGCAATGTCTCCTCACGTGGCCAAACTCACCACACTCATAACATGCACCGGGCGCTGGAGAAGTAGGTGCCGCACTCGGGCCGGGAGGGCACCATGCGACGACCGACCCTCGCCGAAACCCCCGTCGACCACGACCATGCGAACCTCCGCTCCGCTCCGGGCGGCCCGAACGAGAAGGTTCAGACGAGCGACCTCTCGCTACGCCGGGAATGCCCTCTGTACGGAGCACCACCGAAACCGCCGTAACCACGAGGCCTCTCGCCTCCCGCTCCTCTCTCTCTCGGCGACGATCCGCCTCGACGGAGCGTGCCACATCAGCAACCTGCTCAAACGATGATGACAGAACTCGCTCGCCGGTCATAAGAATACGGATAGAGTAGTTGAGGCCATCAATGAACCTCCTGATCCTCTCCCTATCAGTTGGGATCATCCATGTGGCATGCCTAGCCAACTGAGTGAATCTAAGCTCATACTGAGTCACAGACATGTCGCCCTGAATCAACCACTCGAACCGGCGACGTAGCTCCTCGCGACGAGACCGAGGTACATATTTCTCTAGAAAGAGAGTAGAGAACTGCTGCCATGTGAGAGGTGCTGCTCTTGTAGGCCTACGCCTCTCAAACTCCTCCCACCAATCAAATGCGGGACCGTTGAACTGAAATGTAGTAAATGAAACTCCGCTGGACTCAAGAATACCAGCCGTACGCAGCATCTTCTGACACTTATCCAAGAAACCCCGGGCATCCTCGCCCTCAACGCCACTGAAATGGGGTGGCTGAAGTCTACCAAATCTCTCAAGACGACGCTGCTCGTCATCGGGCATAACCTGAACCATATGCTCTGGAGCTGGAGCTGGTGCAGCTGGAGGAATAACTGGTGCAACCACCTGAGCGGGGACCGCCTCTGGCGTCTGAAGTCCCTGAACAACCTGCTCAGGTGTGCGAGCTGCAGGGGTCTGCTGACCACCCCCTGTCTCAGATGTCGCTGCAGTAGCGGTAGCTGAAACTACCCGAGCCAAACCGGAACACACCGATAATATCTGAGCAAGAGTCTCTTGAAGACCAGGAATAGCAATAGATACAGTCTGGCCCTGAACTGGGGCTGCTGGGGCATCAACCACTGGGGGCTGCTCCTGAACCGGTACAACGGGCGGGTCAGCTGGCACTGCCTCGGCCGCCCTACCTCTACCTCTAGCACGACCGCGCCCACGGCCTCTAACAGGTGGCAATGGAGGTCGTCCACCTCGTCCTGATGCTCGCGTTCTCGCCATCTGCGAGAGAATAGAATATAGAAGTTCAGTTCTCAGAACAACAAGATCGCACGACACAGTTCAAGAAAAGTGAAGTTTTCCTAAAGGTTCGCAGCCTCCCGAGGATAAGTACAGGGCGTCCCCGTACCGATCCACAAGACTCTACTAACCGGCTCAAGACTCACGAGGCCTAGTAAACCTAGGCTCTGATACCAACTTGTCACGACCCCAAATCCGGTCGTGATGGCGCCCAGCACATTGCTAAGCCAGCCTGACCAATCGATAACAATAACGGAGCTAGAAGCTCTCTTTAGCCCATATAAGCATATTAAATCACGAAGCAATAGCGATACTAATAACGAAAACGGGAAACCAAGTCCCATAATACATCAACTCCCATGTACCAAGGGTCAAGAGTCATGAGCCTCTACTGAATACGAGTGTATAAAGGTTTACAAGATACCATGTGCGGAAAGAAAAGTCAATACAAAATCAAGACAGGTAAGAAGGAATATCGGGTCCTGCGGACTCTGCACCTACCTCGTATATCCCACAGTTGTCGCCTCGCACAGCCACCGGATCACCGCCGAGAGGTACCGGATCCGCACACAAGCGTGCAGGAGTAAAACGAGTACCGCCGTACTCAGTGGTAATAAACAAGGTAAGACAACAGCAGATAAGAAATCCGCAATAAAGCACTATGTAAAGCTATAATCAGCTACCCCGTCATAGAATCAATCTTCACTGTACCTGTTCCAACAAATACCAATAAATAGCATAACAGCTAGCAAATGTAGCTAAATGCAATGCAATGCACGATATGACCGCTACAGCGCGTAGCTCGACTCCAATTTTGGGTACCCGTGCTCACCGTGGGGTTTCGTACTCCGGAGGGCTCCTACAGCCCCAAGCACATCTCATAGAGATATTCCCGCGGCGTGCGTCCGATCCAACATATATCTCGCCGCGCGCGCGCACCCGATCCACTACTAGTCGCCTAATATGCGATACAGCCTCGCGTGCTCAAAAGTAGTTTTTGAAAACTCTTTTATCATTTTTCGATTGGAAAACAGTAATATCAAGTTCCAGAGGTTGGAATTAGCATAATAACAAAAATAGCTGCCGACTAGTAGTAAACTAGCATGTCTATATGATAAGACAATGATAACGATCCTCGCGGATCCAATAACCGGCTCACGGCCCACATGTATACTCAACCGCCCAAGAAGGGGGTTCCTCGGCTCAAGAGTGGCCATTATCACAATATATATATATGTATGCAACCATCCGAGAAGGAGGTTCGACGGCTCGAGAATAGCCAATAATACAGTATCAACAGGTCGGACTAATATATAGTCTCCAGTTCACGATCGACCCCGCACTCTCAAGAGTGTGCGTGTCTCGCCGCTATACAGCGTCACAAAGTGGTATACCGGGGTTTCGAACCCGCCGGTCATCACCCACATCTATTACTCACCTCAATACGGCGCGACGACTACTCCGCAATGCCCTTGCCACGAGAATCAAGCTCCGCACGCGTAGAATCTGATCAAATACAGTAGAAACACAACAAATTAGGCCAATGGGACGACACCCAATCAATATAACTCAATTTACATCAAAATTCCCAAAGTTGTCAAAACCCGACTTTCGGTACGCTTGTCGAAAAATCACAAAAGTCACATATTCGGAACCCTCATCTCGATACGAGTCTAAGCATATCAATTTTACCAAATTCGGACTCCATTTGCCCATTCAAAACCTTGATTTTCTAAAGTTCAAGCCTAGGGCTAATCCTCCATAAATTACCCCAAATTCCTCCATTTTCATGATATAATTACATAATATTATCAATACTAATCATAGTTTAAGTCCATAGTTGATTACCTGATGATTTCCCTTGAATTTCTCTTCAAAATCGCCCAAATCGCCTCTAAAGCCGAGACCCAAATGTGTGAAATGTTCTGAAATTTTTCTAACTTCTGATACACTTAACTTACAGCGATGTTCGCTTCTGCGGAAGAATTTCCGCTCCTACGAGTCCGTATCCGCGACCAAAGGGTCGCTTCAGCGGTTCCGGGCCTAGCCGGCCAATTCCGCTTCTGCGATATACGGACCGCCTCTGCGCGTCCGCTTCTGCGGAAAATCTCTCGCTCCTGCGGGGCTTCCCGCTTCTGCGACTAGGCGTCCGCCTCTGCGGACTCGCCTAAGCGGCTACCTTTCCGCTTCTGCGGTCCTTCACCTCATGGCCCTGGGCCGCTTCCGCGGCTCACCTTCCGCACCAGCGGTGCCGCCCTTTGTCACGACCCTAGTTCGCCAATTGTGAACCTGTCGTGATGGCACCCAGTCCCCACGACTAGGTAAGCCTAACACATTACGAAATCCATAATTTCCATGATTTTCTTCCGTTTAACCATCCGAAAACACCCCGAGGCCCCCGGGACCTTATCCAAACACACCAACACATCTTAACACCTTATTCGAACTTACTCCAATCCTCAAAACACGCCTAACAACACCAAAACCCATAATTCACATCAAATTCAAGCCTAAATTCCTTAAAACATTCCGAATTACACATTCAATCAAAAACCCGACCAAACGACGTCCGAATGACCTGAAATTTTGCAGGCACATCCAAAATCACCTAACGAAGCTACTGCAACTGTCGGAATTCCATTCCGACCCCCGGATCAAAATCTCACCTACCGTCCGGATTTCGCCAAAATTCAACCTTAGCCAATTCAAGCCTATTTCTACACCGAGCCTCCAAATTCAATTCCGATCGCTCCCCTAAGTCAAAAATCACCTCCCAGAACTAACCGAATCATCAGAATCCGATTCCGAGCCCTCTAACCAAATAGTCAACTCCGGGTTGACTTTCCTTATTCAAGTCTCTTTCAAAAAGGCTATATGCCTCGTTTTCAATCCAATTCACTCCTAATTCACCCGATAGACTTTAACACTGATATAAAAGCATAAAACATACAACTTCAACATAACGGTGTGGTAATTCCCGTGACGACGGGCCGGGTCGTTACACTACTATTACCACTAAGATTGATAACTAAGTGTTCTGGAAGAACCAAATCATCTCTTATTATATGCTCTATTTCGTTTCGAAGACGAAGCAAAAAGTCATTTAATTCTAGATTTGTTCTTACTTTAATTTTTTTGTCAATTGAATCATTTTCATTTGAGGTCATAAACATAATTTTGGCAAAGCTAGCTTTTACAATCTCAGCTTTCGTCAATTTTGAGACTATTAGTAGTATTTGATAGAAATTACCTCCTAAACCATGACCTTTTCACCAAATATTCATTGATATCCAGTATATCTCTAAAACTCCTTATTTCGATCATTCGATGCTTACCATAAGCATTTCATTCCATAAACAAATTTTACTTTCCTTATAAATTTAGCATCATTACGCTGTTTTGATATATTTGTGATAGTTATTTAAGTTGTTTGAAAAGATATATCACATCAAAAGTGAGTTGTATGACCTCAACTCTAAATGTATATCAAATGTAAAGTGAGATGTATACCTCTTGATCTAACATTTGTAAGTAATGCATGACATGCACTGCAAGGAAATGGGGATATTGCGGCGGTTTTCTCTTACATATTATGGCGGTTTTAACCGCCAGTATCAGTGTTAATGGCGGTCTTGTGAAAGCGCCGAAATCACATTCATCACAATGTTAATATGGCGGTTTTAAGAGAACCGCCAGAAATGTACAATGTTAAAATGGCGGCTCTTTATCACTTAAAATGGCGGTTTGAAACCGTCACAATTAGAAAGTTGATATTACTAAATATACTGGTGGTCCCCAACTGCAGTGATTTTACTAATTGGACTTGTATTTTACTTTTCTATATATATATATATATATATATATATATATATATATACTAATAGTTTTGATACGATTTAAAAAAAAAAGATTAACTAAATAGATCATTCATCATTTAAAAAAAAAGAATAAACAATTCAAAATCACAAATAAATGTATTAATTAAAATTTCAAAGAGTAATAGTTTACATCAATTTAATAGAAGGAAAATAATTATGATAAATCCTAGAATTAATATCAATGAGCACTTGCATGATGCGCTTTGCTATTTCTATCTGGTGATGTTGTAAATTATTGTTAGATGCTGGGACGTTATTTCTTATATCCAATACCTACAACATAAATTGAAATAACAAGCAATAAGTAATCCAAAGATCAAAGTACAAAATCAATATAATAAATACAATATATTTGCATTTTTACAATAGCTGAAATTGCCTTTACTGCAACTGAAAATAAGACTATATTTTCTCACGAAACTCCTTACCCACCAAAATAGAGATTATGTTCAATATACTGCAGAACAATCAATATGCATTTGGTTGATGAAAAAAAAATACTCCAGACTGCAAGTAACTCAAGGAACAAGGTATGAACCAATATAATATATATTGGTTTGAATAATAGATCTTCATTTTTACAATAGCTGAAATTCAACCAGTATATAACACATGTGCGAAAATTCTGAGTTTCAATACCTCGAATAGAAGGAAGAATGCTTTCAATTTTGTGCAATTGCTGAGTTTCATGATGATCACACCTGTACCAAAATAAATTAACGAAAGAAAACAATTCAATCTAATTGGACCAGGGCATACATAACATTAAGATCAATACGTAGTACATATACAATAAAAAGGAAACATAGAATAGGAAGGTGTCACGACCCCAATCCCGGTCGTGATGGCGCCCAACACAACTGCTAGGCAAGCCCGACCATTTACATTCTCATCCCGAGCATGAAGCTCAAATCAATTACCCGAACATTTATGTCAACAATAAAGCATAATTGTATAACAACCCCAAAGATCTAGGGTCACGAGTCTGGAGCCTCTAAACAAGATCGGATAACAACATCTAGACCAAATACTAAAGTCCGAATAATTTATATACAAAAGAAAAATAGAATAAGAAGAGAAGCCAGGTTCTGCGAACTCCAGCAGCTACCTCAGCAACTCGGATAGATACTGATAAAAGCTGGAGTGCTCGTTTATCCCTCCTGTGTACCTGAATCTGCACACAAAGGTGCAGGGAGTAGGGGTGAGTACTAAGTACTCAATGAGTAATAAATATATAAAAGCAGCTGAAAGAAGGAAATCCACAGAATACCACAGTATGAAGCTAACTACAGTCCGAATCTCCTACGAACTAGCATCAACAGTACAATACAACTACCATAGAATAATTTAACAAATAAAGATGCAATGCAATGCACAAAACCGCTACGGCGTGTAGCCCGATCCATTTAACGTCGACGGCGCTCACTGGGGGTGTGTACAGACTCCGGAGGGGCTCCTACAGCCCAAGCGCAATACTGCTGCGGCGTGCAGCCCGATCCTCATATCAACCACTGCGGCGTGCAGCCCGATCCTCATATCAACCACTGCGGCGTGCAGCCCGATCCTCATATAAACCACTGCGGCGTGCAGCCTGATCCTCATATAAACCGCTGCGGCGTGCAGCCCGAACCATCCTCAGTCCACATAAATCAGATAAGTCACAAAAATAGTTCATTTTTCTTAATTCCAGTTCCCAGTTCATAATTTATGAAAAGTACTTTAACTTTTATTTAATTTGCAAAAAACGGTGACTTAACATTTCAATAGTGTGATTTCAAATTCCAGGACTGAGATCAATGATTAAGCAAGTATAGCTATCACATAAATACTATCCCCTAGGGATACTACAGGTCGGCACAAGGCCCCAAACAAGGCTTACAGCCCACAAATATGTCAAACACAGCATATTTCCATCACTAATAGCATATTTTCCATATCCGGGATGGACCAAGTCTCAATTCCCAGTCACAATCAGTCCCGCACCTGCCACGGGGTGCGAGCCACGCCCTACTAGCGTCACAATGTGCTAAGTCGGGGTTTCGAACCCGCAAGCTACCATATACACAAACTACTCACCTCTAGCCGGCCGTAGACTCGTCCGCGATACCTTTTCCCTTCAAATTTGCCGCCTCGTGCGTAGAATCTAGTCAAACACAACAATTATATCAAATACGGGTCAAAGAAACATAACCCAATTCAATTTATACGAAATACGCAATAATACACCAAGTTGGTAAAACCCGGACCCCGGGCCCGCTTCTTGAAAAATTCCGAAATTCATACCAACAGATTCCTCGTCTCTCCACGAGTCCGTGCATATAAAATTTATCGAAATCGGAGTTCGAATGGCTTTTCAAAACCCAAAAATTTGTTTTCATGATTTAGGTCCTAGTTCTTCACAAATTCTACCAATTTCAGGAATTTTGGTGTTTATTCTAGCATAAAATCATGTTTTTGAGTCATGAAACTTACCTCCAGCGATTACCCATTGATTTCTCTCTTAAAAATCACCTCATAAGCTTCTTCCCGTTCCAAAATTGGAAGAAAACTCGACCTGCTCGTTCTAGGTATACTGTTCACGCGTTTAACTGCTCCCAATGGATTCCTTGTGAAATTCTAATGAATTTAGGCTTTTGAATCACTCAATTTGACCTTATAATGAAGGAGATATGTAGGTTTTAAGATTTGCAAATAGTGCAGGTTTTTAATACGCCGTCAGGGGCAGTTTCGTCATTAACCTGAAAATCTAGGCAACCTTAGTAAAATAGCCATAAAATCCTCATACGATGTCCAAATTCGATGATTCTTTTTGCTATGGGTCCGTAATTACGATACGGATCTAATTCTTCATTCAAAACAGTAATCGGAGCTCATTTGTTCAATATAATATCAATTATTCTTGAAAAAACGATGTCGAAGCATAAGAAAAACGAGCATAATGCAACCCAAACCTATCTGAAACTCATCCGAGCTCCTCGGGACTGTATACGAACATACTAAAATGCCACATATGATCGTGTAAACTTAGTTTCACTCTCAAAACACCA
Source organism: Nicotiana noctiflora (assembly GCA_032618575.1). Lineage (NCBI taxonomy): Eukaryota > Viridiplantae > Streptophyta > Magnoliopsida > Solanales > Solanaceae > Nicotiana > Nicotiana noctiflora. The sequence goes on from JASVEL010009942.1 coordinate 256,163, forward strand.
AAACTAATATCAAAACACCAAATTTACATCGGATTCAAGCCTAAGTTCTTCCAAAACTTCCGAAACTTGCATTTGATCTAAAACTCGACCTAAACACCTCCGAATTATCTAAAATTTTGCACGCATATCCCAAATCACCTAACGGAGCTACTGCAACTATCAGAATTCCATTCCGACTCCCGGATCAAAATCTCACTTACCGTTCGGATTTCATCAAAATTCGACCTTAGCCAATTCAAGCCTAAAACATCACCGGACCTCCGAATTCGATTCCGATTGCTCTCCTAAGCCATAAATGATCCTCCAAAACTAGTCGAATCATCAGAATTCAATTCCGAGCTGCCAAAGTCATCGGTCAACATTCGGTTGACTTTTCCAACCTATTCTTCTCAAAAAGGGATTTATGGCCTTATTTCTATCTAAATTCCCTCCGATTTGCTTCTAAATTTCCAAACACATATAAGTTAGCATATTGAAGTATTAAATGGAGAAAATAGGGCGATAACTCCCGTAACGACGGGCTGGGTCGTTACATTCTCCCCAACTTAAACAAACGCTCGTCCTCGAGCGTACCTAGAGTTGTACTAGAAGCAACCCAATACCTGACTAACCTTACCAAGCATATATGCGGGGTGGTACCACGTCACCCTATCCATCATAAGTCTGATAACACAATATAGCTGAACTTTCACAGTCCATCTGAAACATAGACCACATTGCACCTCCGAAATCATATGCCAAATCTGAATCCCACGTCTATATTCAGAATACACTCGAACCAACTGTAATAGCCCATACTCGCCACTCC